>VNJR01006469.1:124689-333077 GCA_008042585.1 Drosophila punjabiensis
GGGGGGGGGGGGGGGGGGGGGGGGGGGGGAACGATAGAAATAGAATTGGAATGAGCAATTTCTGGAAGAAGCATTCCATGTGGGAAAACTGGAGCATTCAATCAAATTGGAATCAAACGCACAAACTTCTCATTCTAACATTCAATTTCCCATTTAGAAATGTATGTATTTATGTATATACACATGTATGTGTTGATGTTTTTCGCCGTTCTTTAATTAATAAAATAATAAAAACAAAGCAGGCGTAATTGAGACACACACACAGGCAAGCATATGGCCCCAGCAAACACACACACAGCCGTAGGGAAGGGTGCGCGCGTGAAAGTGACAAGCTGGCGGCGCAGCACCCACAATATTCCAGGATTCCAGGATCGCTTACAACTCTCTCAAGCTCTCCCTCTCTCTCTATCTAAGTTTCTAAAAGCAGCTCTGCAGTTATCCCTGTCACCCCGTACACCTAAGCAGCAAGGAGTGAGAAACGGTTTTAACAGCAGGCTGTGCCGCAGCAACAACAAAAACGCTGCATTGGCCATGTGCTGAGTGTGTCCCGATATCTAATCTCACAAACTGGAGATTAGCGTGAAACTCTCCCACACACACACACACTTAGAATACAGATACAGTGGGTGGGGGTAGGGGTAAAGAAGGGGGGTGGTACTCACGTTTTGAGGCCGCGCCAAAGCCGGCGAGCGGGCAAAGAAAAGTGGGTGGCAATGGGCGCGACAAGAACCGAGCGCGCGAGAGGGAGAGAGTAGGAGTCGGGGTTTAAAGAGAGCGCAGCGGTGTGGAGTCTAGAAAGAGTGCGAGAGAGAGAGAGGGAAAGCGCGAACGTACTAAACGAAACTAACTTCGCGAGCGGCAGCGATGAGGCGCAAAGCTCGACTGAATTTGAAATTCGAATTCGGGCACGCTCAGAAAGTACCGTTGGAGTGCAGCGGCACACACCACACTCTAGGGGCAGCGACGTCGACGTTGGGCAAACAAAAATAGGAAACCGTGCAGAGAAGGAAGAAGCAGCAGCAGCAACAGCAGCCGCCGCAGAAGAAGAACCGTGAAGGAGAGAAGAGACTCTGCCCACCTCCTGCACCTCCCATCATGAGCCCCACACACGTACACACACACACACGCACACACTCACAGTAACAGCTGGGCCTGAATGAGTTTGACTGTTTGCAAATAAAAGCATGGGCGTGTGTGTTTGTGAGACGTAATTAAAGCTTGAAACCGAGTTTACAACAACAAACCGTGCAAAGAGGCGAAAAAGAATAAGAAGAAGCTCAAGAACACAATACTACTAAGCGTGCCAGAGTGCGAAGGCGAGAGCGAGCGAGGGGCACGGCACAGGCACAGAAGCTCCCCAGCAGTGAGCGCAGTTTATAAATAAATGCACAGGCACACACACATACACATACAGCCGCTCTCAAGCTGCAACAAAGTTAGGGTTGAGACTGGAAACCGAAACTGTAAAACCTCGACACCATAAGCTGACGTGTGGAATGCAAAGGAGAACTAAAGGAACAGAGGGAGAGAGCGAGATAGAGAGAGAGGAAGAGGGAGAGAGTAAGGGCTGGAATTGAATTGGGAAATAACTGTAAATGAGCCCATACACGCGGTTTTAATTAATGAATTGGCAACATAACCTCAAATGAATGCAGAATGCGGAAGATCAAACATGAAAACATGTCAGAAACAAGGATTAGAGTTTTATGTAGATCTTAATTACATTTAAAGTTTTCACAAGGACATGTCAGGTATTAATTAATGATTAAGAGGGTAATTCCAAAGTTCAAGACTATAACCGAAAAAAAGCTTAAAGGTCCAATTTTGGAAAACTGAAGCCCAGATACCAAACATGAATGCTCTTGTTGAATAGTAATAAACATAACCCTAAAAAATAATCCCCCAAACTCCAATGGGGTTTCCAGACTGTACTTGGAACAGGGACGAGGGAGTTGTGGTAGGAACCCTTAATTCATTCCCGAATAAAAAAAAAACCAACTATGATCGATTGCCCGATAAACTGGCGCAGTGTCTGAGCAATGGAATCGAAAGCGGACAGCATTGCTAAGCGTCTGCGTCACTGCGCCGCTGTCGAGTCAAGTTTTAAGATAAGATTTGAGGCAGACTGTCTCTGTATCTGTATCTGTCCCTATGCGGGTGTGCGGGTGTGTAAGGGTGCTCGGTGTGGTGTGGTGTGGTGTAGTGTGTGGGTACAAGTGTGGGTCTCGGTTTGGTTATCTACGAAATCCACTGGCAATGGGGCTTCCATTCCAGCGCAACTGAGCAGTGCAAACAAGCAAAGTTTGCTTTTTGGGGACCCACAACAACACATGCCAGTGTGTGTGCGAGTGTGTGTGTGTGAGTGTGCGGCGCACAAGCGTTGCTTAATGCGATACCTCACCTCGAGTTATCTCACACATACATACACCCATACACTCCCGCAAGCCGCGCCAACAGGTGGAATTATTTACTGATAAGCCGCTGATAAAAGCGAGCCCAGTTGGGAATCGGGGCGGGTTAAGGGAGGGTGAAAGCGTAAATGGGAGTGAAGCTCTACCTCTTCCACAACAACTCCAAGGGGACATATGTACATATATATATATATATATATATCTGTAGAGGTGCCATTGGGTTGAGCAAGTCTCAAGTTCTAATTGGCTTTGTTTGTACTTTGATAAGAGTGCAACCTGAATGAAGTTCGGTTCTAAACGCTTCCAAACGCACCTGCGTCCCACGATCGTTGTCGCAGTAGCCGTTGATTGTCTTCGGCCGCTCTTCCTCGTGATCAACACAGCGGCCGGATGGTGGTGGTGGTGGTGGTGACTCCTACGCTGTGGCCGGGCCCTTCTCTGTTGTGGCACCCTTGTGGCAATGGTAATCCGCGCGTGCTTTCCGCCGCCGGCGCTCTGTGAACGCATTTTCCCCTCCGAGTGTCTCGGCAACCGCAGCGCTTGAGTTGACAATTTTTACTGTCAGAGCAACGGAATCGGAATAGGAATCGGGGAATCGGAATCGGAATCGGGCAGCGCTCGCACTCCGCTCTTGGGTTACCCAGTGCCAGTGCGAGTGCGAGCGAGTGAGCGGCGTTGCGCAATCTCTTTTCGGCAAAGCTGAGACCGGAGACGGGAGACGGGAGACCGGAGACCTGAGACTGGAGAATTGAGACCTGAGACCTGAGACCCCCCTCTATCCCCTCTAAAGTGGCTCGGAGTCGAAGTTTGAGATCCCCTTGAGGTTCCCACCAGGCAGGCAGCACTCGCGCGCTCGTTCACAGAAAGCTCAACTTAAGGAGGGCTTCGAGTGGCGTGTGATTTGAAAGCAAGAGTTTTGAAATGTATATATATTATATGTGTATATTATCTTTAAATATTAAGCTTCTTGGAATTAAATATACAGCTTAAGCTTCAAGCTAATGAAACAGTTAAAAATCCCCTTACTTTTGTTATTATTACATTCCAACTTCTCTTATCTGTAGCCACTAAGTATTACTTTTTTTTTCTATCCTGTTAAGCTGTTTTTTATATTTTCTAGATCTTTAAGGAATCTCACCTGGATTTATAGCCGGCTGCAGTTTGAAATTTGTTTCTCTGTCACACTGCCCTCCAGTGTGATTCTCTCCTCGGGTGTCCTGCTCCTGCTCTACCCTTCTCCTCCTGTTCCTTCTGCTCCTTCAACTCTCTTCTCTGAGCTGGCTTCTTAGCTATCCTTTTAACGGTTCAAAGAAGAGCGCGGGGCGGCTTGTTGTTCCTTGCCTTCGGTTCACGCGGCGTATGCGCAATATTTTCTTTGCAACTACGTCTTGTCCAACGTAGTCGCTGACCGCCAGCAGCTGTCTCCGTCTTTCCTTTCTCTTTTCTTCTTTTCTCGCGGACAGCACTCTCTTCGCAACGCTCCGTTATTCGTTCTTGGTGTGCTCTCTTCCTTCTTCCCTCTCTTTTGGACTCGACGAAGACTTTGTCTTTGGGTTCTTTGTGTGCGTTTCCTTCCTATTGGTTTTGATATCGTTTATAGCTGTACGCTACGCTTCTTCTTCGCTTCTTCTCTGTTTCTGCTTCTTTGCTTCTGCGCCTCCTCCTCGTCTTCCTCTTCTCCGCTTCTCGGCTGTCGTTGTTGTAGTTGTTGTTTCAAACCTTGGACTAAAATTAAAAATACGCAGAGAAACGAATTTGTTAATACGAAAACAAGCCAAAACGTAAACATCAGCGGCGACTGAGAAAAGCAGAGGGATCGCGGTGCGGAGGAAGGGAGGTTGAGTGGATTTTCCGAGAAGAAGCGAAGGGAAAAGCGCTGGGAAAGATACACAGATACACAGTGGAACAGTAGAGAAGGGAGGAGTATTCACTCTATAACTCTCAGCCCCCCTTATCTGGCCAGATCAGAACCTGCTCTATCGAAACCCCTGGCTGAGACCGCACTGAAACTAATATCTAATCTGGATGAATGCCGGGCACTATCTTATCGCCTTAAGGTGGGCTTGTGGCTCCACTAGAACTTGGGCTGGGTGACTCACAGCCACCAAGTGCCGAGTGACAACCTGAAACCACTGAACCACGAGCCATATTACTCTAGATCCAACGGTTTCGATAAGCCTTGTGTTTATTGCGTTAGCCTTAGAAGAGTGGAAAGATCTTCCCCATACAAGGATCAAGGTAGAGTCTTAAGTTACTACAATCATGAACACCTTCAGGGTTCTACAAGGAAAGGAGTTCTATACAAAAGTGCATCCCTTTGGAACTGGAACTTATAACAACTTTATAGAATGCTTAATTAGGTTTTGTAACCGTAAGACCCTTGGGGTCATATGTACCACTTGAGTGCAATGACCGAGAGATAAACCTTTAGTTCCTACCTACAGAATATCCCCTATATCCACTGAGCTTACTCAACCCTTAATATCCCAGAACCCTTTTCCAGGACTTGACTACATCTTCCTTCTGACTAGAGAAACCTATAATTCGTCCTATAAGAAACCTCAACCCTACAATCCCTACAAGCCTGTCTTAAGGATATTGCCACAATCAAAACCCATCGAGGTGATTCAACGAACAGGCAATTCTGCCAGATTCTCGATATATATATATATATAGATATAGACGTGTATAGCTTTGGGGCTATATGTTATGCTTATGACGAATCAACAACAATTCAAGCAATAAAGAAGAAGACGCAGATCTCTGCTCGGCAATTACAAATAAACAGCAGCAGCAGCCGTGGAAAATCGTGAAAAATCTTAGGAAAAGCGCGAGAAATCAAATCAAAGAGCAGGGGGAAGGGGAGGTGGTAAAAGAAACCGAAATAGACCTGAGAGCTAAGCGAAAGCGAGAGCCTTACCCCGATACTGGCCCGATTCCGCTTTAGAGTTTCAGATTCTCCGATTCAGATTCAGATTTGGATTCCGATTCCGATTCCGTGTCTTTTGCTCCGTTCTTTTGGCCGCACTCAAAGAGCAGCCGTCGCAGTCTAATTGGATACTGAAAGGCGAATTCGGAATTCAGCCGCAGAATACCGACTCGAGCGGTCCGGTCCGAGCAGCAGCAGCCGCCGTCGCAGCCTGTTGGCCGTCTCTCCCTCTCCCTCTCCCTCTCCGTCTCCCTCTCCGTCTCCGTCTCAGTCTCCGAAGGTGCACGTTCTATTGGGGTCGAGCTGATCGTTGCGTTGGAAAGCGCCATGAGGGGTTGGCAAATTTCCAACCGAAAGTTCTGCTCATCTGTATCTGTGCCCGTGACTGTGCCGGTGCCTGCACCTTAGTATCCAAGTATCCAAGCATCCGAGTATCCAAGTATCCGAGTATCCGCGTATCCGTATCTGTATCTGAGTGTATGTCCCAGGCAGAGAGGAAGAGAGAGAGAGAGCCAGCGAGCGAGCGAGGCAAAGAGCGGAGCTTCGGAAAAACAATTTTTACATTGCACACACACACACACACACACACACACCTATACAGGCATTCGGTCACAGTCACAGCCAAGTGAAAAGCAGCGTCCGCAGTCGGGAAAAACAAAAGAAAAACCAAAAGCCAAAAGGATGGCTTCGAGCCCGCTTTTCAGATCAATGGGTTTTCCCAGAAGGCTTAGGTGGGAAAATGCTAAAGTTTAAGGTTTTTCAAAGACTGAGGTTGCAACAAGTTAAAGGTTATAAAGTTAAGACTTCAGGATTTTTCAAGAAAGAGTTCTTGAGAACTTGTATTATATAAAATGTATTTTTCAAATATTTTAGAGCTTCCATGGATCTTTCTCTACTCTCTAAAGGTTTTAATAGAACTTATATTATATGAATTAGTCACAGGTCTTAATAGGCTTTACCTGATTTAAGGATAAAGCCTTACAAGTCCTAAGATAAGCCTAAATAGGTAAAGCTTTAAAGCTAACCAAGTCTGGCCTTTAAATTTCAAATTCCTAGTTTATTTATTTAAAGCCAACTTTTATGACTTATTTTATAAGAAAACCTCTTAACCTGTAAACCTCCTTAAGCCGAAATAAACCCAAGACTCAAGTAGACCAAAAGCTAATACCTCCAGAAATTGTTCTATAGCTAAAGCTTGGTTCTACCTTGATGGACAGCTTGCCTGGCCTCCAGATCCTGGATTTGGTGCACTTGCGATCGATCGCCAAGGGGATACCGACTCCGACTCCGAACCAAACCAAAAACCGAACCGAACCGTACCGAAACCCAACCCAAACCGATCTGATCTGATCTGATCTGGTCCAATCGCTCGAGCAGGCAACTGTACTTGGCATCTCGCAACTTGGCAGCTGAAAAGTATTTTCCGACTTTAAAAATAGCCGCCCCAAAGTGGCCGACGAGGGCGGCGGCGAGGCGAGGCGGCGGCAATGGGGAGCTGCAGAGAGCCGTGCCGTGCGAGAGATCGGTTTGGATCGCTTTTCGGTTCTGTTCTGGGCCCAAGGAGTGGGCGGAGTGGGCGGAGCGGGCGGGCAGAGATATTCGGGGCCCGCCGGCAGATGCCTTACGTTTACAAATAGCCGCTGTTTAAGCTCTCTCGACGATGATGGAAATTGATGGCTACCGATGGCGTGGATGGAAAACCATATTCCATTTTCGCTTTTTTCGGCTTTTCCCTTTCTGTGTGTGTGTGTGTGTGTGTGCGTGTGTGTGTGTGTCTGTGTGCGCTTCGGTGTGTGCGTGCATTTTTTGGAAACTCGAAACTAATGAGGTCGGGCACGTACTTCTCTCTCCGCCCGTGCCACGTCGTTGCGTCATCTCTGGGAAGAGCTGGCCCAGCCATGCCACCTACCTCCCCGCCAAAGAATGCACTTCCCATCCTTGAGGCCTGGCCTCGTCGTCTGACGCCAATACACGGCAAGAAAATGCTTACAACTAAGGAAAAATAAGGGTTTGTTTTGAACCTTTTAGCATTATTAATTGAGATATATATCTTATTAGATATATATCTTATCTATATCCTAGGGATCATGTTTCTAGACCCAAGTTGTTTGAATAAAGAGTAATAAGACTGGACAAAAACGCTATGATTTTTTTTTGTATTGAAAAATAAGATAATAAAAAATAAATAAGATCTGATCCTTAAAGACCTTTACTAGGAAGAAATCTTTTATAGGGGTTTGAAAGCGAAGAAATATCGTTGCTCCCCGTAATAAATATACAATGAACCTTTCTTTTTTGATATTTCTCATTAAAAACATTTCCAAGACTACAATTTAGTTCCCTGAACCTTAACCTTAAATCATTTATAAACTAGAGTTTAACTTATTGAACTAAAGTTTAAGGAAGGCTTGCATAATTGGGAAGTTAAACTTTAGTTTAAAGAAGTCTTAAAAATTTAGGAAGTTTAAGAAAGTTAAAGAAATAACTTTTTGATTTTCAAAACATTCCTTAAACTACAGTTTAACTTTCTAAATTTTTAAGACTTCTTTTAACTAAAGTTTTACTTTCCAATTTTGCAAGCCTTCTTTAAACTTTAGTTTAACATCCTACACTTTAAAACCTTCTTTAAACTATAGTTTAACTATCTAAATCTATACCCTTGATTTATTATAGTATAACCTTAAGTTATAATATAATTATAATGATAATATATTTTATAAGTGAGTTTCAATAGTAAAGATTGCATTTACATAAAGATTATTAATTACTAAATACTATTGAATAAATTATAGTTACGATATTAAGGATTGCACCTCTTAACAAAATAAAGTTCCTACGCAGACTTCATGTGAGAGAATCAGTGAAACCTGATGGCAATTTCGCTAAGTGTGGGATAAGGCAGTGGGCTGGTTTTTGGGTGGACTGCTCTGGCACAGCTACAGCCACAGCAGCAGCTAAAGATACAGATACAGCTATATCTACAGACTACAGACTACAGACTACAGAACTAGAGGCTACGGGGCACGGCACACATATCATCCGATGGCCCAGGCCCAAAGAGAGAGACCGAGACATCATCATCATGGGCCGGTCTTTGGAGGCGAATTCGTTGCGTTGGTTTTTCTTGGCAGCCGTTTTTCCTCGCGTTTCGAGTTCAAATTTATTTTTGGCAGCATCGCCTCGCCCCGACAGTTGTTTCAACGGGGCGGGGGGAGGAGGGGAATGGAAAATGGAAATGGAAATGGGAGTCGGGATCAGATCAGTCCGCTCTGCTCTGGTCTGCTCTGCTTTGTGTCTCTGTTTGCTCTGCTTTATCTAGGCGGCAAGAGTGTGAGTTGGTGGCGTGTGTGTGTCTCTGAGGCTTCCGTTCCTTGGGGCAAAGGCAACCCTCCTCCTGCTTGTTTGTATAATCCATTTAAAGGTAATTGAACTTCCCTCGGGCTACCTTGCCTCCTCCAAAGGGGGGCATTAGACCCGAACCGAACCGAACCGAACCGAACCGAGTCAAGCCGAGCTGAGCCGAAGTCGAGAACGTAGTCTATATATAGAGGGATCGTAAATAGAGGGGAAAATAGGGAAAACCAGAGGCCTGAGCCACACAGGAACCTGCTCAAGACGAGCCCAAAATTAGATACGGAAAACCCCCCCAGGGCAGGGCGGAGCCTCTATTTTCATTCTATTTCAAGATGATCTAGGTTTTGGCGATCGCACTGGGGAAACGTGGGGAAATTCGTGTTTTTTTTTTTTTTCAAAACAGAACAAGAGAACATGATGAGATCGGTATTTTTAGGTGAAGCATCATAAAACTTTTCTTTTGCCCATCGCCCGCCCCTTAAAATTAGCTTTCGCTCTTTTTGTTTTGTAGTTTGTTTTTTGGAACAAATCAATCAAAGATCTTTGAAAATTGATAAGAAACTATCTTATGGTATTCATATTGTGAATTATAAATTACTATAAAATAATTTTAAAGTTTGTTTTTGAACAAATTCATGATCTAAATTGAGATCAAACTGATCTGGTATCGTTATATCGAAAATTGCATGTTAAATTATTTAAGCCATCATTTTTTATATTTAAATATGTCAAATACCTCAAAATATGTAAACAATATGCAAAATAAATATATTTAACCATATTTGTTATGTAAATTGATATTAATAATAAATAAAATCAAAAAAAGAATCATTTGTTTCAAAACATTTTCTCTCTGTACCAGAAAGAGAAGAAGAGAAGAAGAGAAGAATAGAGAAGCTCCCTGACACCAAAGATCATTTACCGTTAACTCCGCGTGGAAGGCAAGGCAACACACACACACACACACACACACGCAGAGGCTAGCTTTCCAATAAGTAAAAATGACTCAAAAGAAGAAAAACAAAAACTGGCCATACGAAGATTAGAAGAGGCGCCGGCCCAGGAGGCAGGACATAAATCGATAACAATTAATTCGAGGCGAAGTCGAGGACAACAGAAACGGAAACAACAATAGCTTGGCTTTGAGCTTCGGTTTCGGCCGTAAGCACGAATCAGGCGCTGGAACGAGACAGCACGAGAGCTTTGGTCTAAGGACAAAGCTTCGCGCTCTGACTCAGTCTGTCCCTGTGTGTGTGTGTGTTTGTGTGTAAAGCGTGTGTTGATGTCATAAATCGCAACTACAAGAAGCAGAAGACGAAAGAGGCGGAGAAAAGGAGCAAGGAGCAAACACAAACAGCTGTGCGCCATCCCGAAATCCCGAAACACGTTTCAAGACGTTTCAAGGGGAGGAATGTGTCGCTAGGAATCGCGACTGAGAGTCCAAATCCGCGTTTTGGATTTTCAAGCGCGCTCCTGGGGTGGAAAACGGACACACGCACACACACACATGCAGAAAGGGACACACGGGCGACACAGATACACAGACACAGCTTGAAACTCCAATTGGAGACTGGAAATCGGAACTCGGGTTTCGGGAATTTTTTTTGTATTTACTGGACCAAAAACTCACGTTTTCTGCTAATTCTTCTCCTTCTCCTTCTGATGCTGCTTCTTCCGCTTCGTGCTCCTTAGCTTCTTCGCTTCTTTTTCCAAAGTCCGCGCTTATGCAGCAGATTTTTCCGCAAGCCTCCGCCGCTTCTTCTTCTTCTTCTTCACGCACATACACAACCATATGCTCCGCGCACACGAACAGCACACGGACACGCTCTGAGCCCGACTTTCAACATGTGTGTGTGGTGGAGCGATGGGCAGCAGGGGATTGGGGATATGCCGCCTGCCGCAGGATGCACGGTGCACGGTTGACGCGCCGAAAACCAAACAAAAAGCACAACAAAAAATATGCCCCAAACGCAGCACAGGCAGGCCCACCGGAGGCGCTAAACTAAACCAGCCGCGGTCGAAATAATAATAAAAACGGGCGGCGTACTATTGGTTGGGAGGGAGCTGGCACAGGCAACAAGAAAACAAAAAAAAAAAACACAGAACAACAACGGCAACTGGCGGCGGCAGCGCGGCTAAAGAACAATAACAATTGGCAACGCTGCCAGAACACGATTAACACACGAAGTACCGAACGCGAATGGCCAGATTTTTGTTGTTGCCGCCGGAGACGAAGGAAAAGCGAAGAGCAGAACGAAGAGAGAGAGAGGCAAGGAACAGAGGGAGAGCGGGAAAATGCGCGCCACAAAGCAATTTGAATCTATAAATATGTTATAACCAAATTTGGATTAAAAAAGTTACACTTTTGATTATTTAAATATATTTAAAGATCCTGATTTTTTTTAATGTAATTAAATATCAATAAATATAAATTTTAAGACTCATGATTAAGGATATAGTAAGTGAGTCAGAAGTAAAACTGACTTTCCTTACAACCTAACCTATCAATTGATTAATTTTGTTTATAAAGTAAATATAATCCCAAACTTTCGTAAATTTATCATTATGACGCCTTACATTTGCACTGCTTCCTGCTTCCAGTTTTTAAAGTAAAAAAAAAACCCATTTGGGAAAATCAAACCCGCAGCGTTGCCACACTATGTTGTTAGGCGCCCACTTGTAACACAGCCAAAGAAAATACAGAAGTGGCCACTTTGTTCCAGCGCCAGTTATTTAATCAAAGTTATGAACCTTTTCCAGTTGCACTTTCCCGATTTCACTACCATTCCAAAGCTATTAAATCGATGTTAACAAAAAAATACAACTCGATGCCATCTTCAGTTTATAAACAAACATTGGACAGGCAACGAAGGAGGTAAAAAGAAAACTAGTTGAAACACACAATCTAATCGCTGGCAGCTCCAACTACGCGCGAAATCCGTGTCTCCGCCCCGCTCTACACCCACACACTGCCGACATGCTGAAGATCGCCGCCGAGGGCATCGCGCCACGTCTGGCCGCCGCCTGCCTGATCGGTGGAGCCTCCAGCGCCCAGAGCAGCTGCCAGAGGGTGGCGCCCCAGGCGGCCCGGGCCACGCAGAAGTACCTGTCGCAGTCGCAGGGCCTCCACAAAATGCTGGTCATCAAGGATCACTACGAGTTCGATCAGAAGGTGAGTCAGGATTATGCAATGGTTTTGGTATGCGGAACAGAAATTGGAAATGGGAATGGGAATGCATATGGACGGCCTTCCCGTACGCGGCAGGCCTACGTGATTGTTGTCCGGCGGGAAAGGGAAGGGAAGTGGAAGGAGGAGCCACCCCATGACGCAGCTCCCTCTGCTCAGAGTGTGCGTGAGAGCTGCTGCTGCCCTCTCTGTGTCTGTGTTGGCCTTTGGCTCGTGTATGCAAATAAGCTTCCAAAAAAATAAAGCAAAAACAATAACAAAAAACGTAAAGAAGCATTGGGATACCGGTTTAAACCCCTTTTGGCCAGCTGGAAAATAGGAACTAAAGTGGCTAGCTCCTCTCTAGATTGTCCACTGCAGGGGGATTAAATGAGCGACGATGATAAGAAGGTATCACTCACTGCTTTAGTTAGTGACTCACTCATAGAACAATGTACTTATTTCGCATCTGCAAGCAAATGTGGGAGTACATCTCATTAGAGGGTGACGTTCCAGCAAGTATGTATGTATGTATATGACGTAGCAACAAGTACATGACGTAGCTACAGGTACATGACGTGCATGCATACATATAAACATACGTGAGACGTACAATGGAAGGCCACCTGGAAGTTATCTTCCAGGGGAGTTGAGGGTCCGCAAAGAACTACAGTTAGTTTTAAGAGAAGTTATTTCCAAGAGAAGTTTATCACAAATTATAAATTAATTTAATTGAATTTGAATTTTTATTTTTTTTTTCTTAATTAGAAGATGAATATAGTAAATTTGTATTATTCTCCGAGTGACAATAAGATAGTCTTTCCTGGAGTAGAACCCTTTTTCTCTCTACTGGAATTCCACTAAATTTAAATTTAAGAGCAAAACGGCAAAGCTCTCTTGTGGAAAACTCTCTAAGTGGGAAGGACTTGACTTGTACCTTGCAGGCAAAGCGTGGAAGAGGAAGCTGAATCCCTTGTTTTAGGTGGAATTCGTATTGAAATGCTAGCTTTTAATTATCTTTAATAATAAATTTAATAAATTAAAAATATATAAAGCAAGCTATATACTAAAATATTAATATCCGCAGGTGATCAACAGCGACAATCCGGTGATTGTGAACTTCCACGCCGAATGGTGTGATCCCTGCAAAATTCTCACGCCCAAGATGCTCGAACTGCTGGAGAACTCGAATGAGATCGATCTGGCGGTGATCGATGTGGAGACAAATCTGGATCTCGTCGAGACCTTTGAGGTGAAGGCCGTGCCGGCGGTGCTGGCCTTCCGCAATGGCGTTGTGGTGGACAAGTTCATTGGCCTGGTGGACGCCAACAGCATTGAGACGCTGATCGACAAGCTGAAGCGGAAGCAGCAGCAGAAGCAGTAGGGAGAGTCCAGTGCAGGGAGTACAGGGAGCGGGACGCATAACCGATGATTTTAGAAACGAAAACGGGAGACTGTAAAGGCGGAGGAGGAACTACGAGCGAGTGCACAAAAAAAATAGAATGCAATAAAAACTAATCTTAATTATGGCTAACTTAAGGAACTCGGCTTTTGTTTTAGAATATTGATGGATCGCTTTATTCGGGGATTACAAGCTAAACAACACACACATCCGGCGCTTCGTTAATACAAAATAGACATTGGATTCTCGGTTCGGTTAAAATAATAATAGTAATAATAATAACTCAACATGTTTAAACAGAAATATAGAATATAGAAACAAGATCGAAGAAGCCCTGCCCCCCGCCAAAATCAAGCTACACACAAAAACTGCCACAAGCGGAAGAAGCGGCGGCGGGGCGGCGTTCGAATTATACAAAAAAATTGAATTAGATTAATTAAAACATCACACGAAGGATCGCACAAGGGAAGAGGTGGTGGCCAGGGCATGCAGGCTTCTGCTCCTGTTCCTGCGGCTCTTCCTTTGCGGGCTCCTTCTGTGTGCGCGTCATCCTTAGAGGGTCCTTTAGTCAATCCTCAGGGCGGTCCCAGGCAGACCGCCAAAAATAAAACCGAGAAGATCCCAAGGCCACCAACACTAGCAGCAGCAGCTTCGCCTCCTCCTGCTCCTCCTCATCGCGCCAGCTGAATGATCAAGGCGGCGCACATCTCAAAGAACTCCATGGTATGGTGACCCGTCGGCTGGAGCGGCATCACACCCGCGACACTCAACGGCGGCGGCGTTAGGCTCTCCATGATGACATCGTCGCCCTGCTCCACCTCCTCGTTGGTCAGGGACTTGAAGTCGAGCAGATAGCTCTTGGCATCCACCTGATACAGCTGCAGCGACATCTTGGAGAACTTGCCCGTCTTGACGTTCTGCCGCCGCACACGGACATGATACGGATTGATGATCTTCCACTCGTAGCTGAGGGCCTTCATGGCCCGGTATACCTCCAGCATGATGTCATTCGGCTTGCTCTGCGACCGAATGCCCAGATGCCACTTG
This sequence comes from Drosophila punjabiensis, assembly GCA_008042585.1. Classification (NCBI taxonomy): domain Eukaryota; kingdom Metazoa; phylum Arthropoda; class Insecta; order Diptera; family Drosophilidae; genus Drosophila; species Drosophila punjabiensis. Next base: position 138,999 of record VNJR01006469.1, read on the forward strand.
GCGCGCTTGATCGGTGTGCCGCCGCGTGCCGTCTTCTCGGGAAAGGCACCGCCGCCCGATGTCTGCACGGACATGGCCAGCTGGCGTTCACGCATCGGTGCAATCCGTTCCGGATGCGGACGAATGGTACTGCCGCCGGTATTGCCAGGCGTACCCACGCCAGGTGCTGCTCCTGTTCCTGCTCCTGCCGCTGGCGGTACGGGAGTGGCTGTGCCCGAGCTGGCAGCCGTACCGCCACCCACGGTGACAGTGGCCAATGGCGCCTGATGATGATCGAGGCTCGCTTGGGGCATGGGCGGTGCAACTGGTGGCAGCGGTGGCGGTGAACCGGCCACAAAGAAATTATTGATCTCATTGATCTGATTGGCGGCATCGTCGGCGAAGCGCTTGTTGTCAATGATCAGATGATAGGCGATGGCCAGCTGATCGTGGGGATCCCCGCTGAGCAGGGAGTTGTGCACCTCGCTCTCCTTGACCCCAAACTTGGTGCAGACCTCGGCCACGGCGTACGTGTCAATGACATTGGAGTCCTGCTCGATGGACGAGGGAAAGAGATAGGCGGGCAGATCCTTCTGGAACCACTCGTGCTTCTTGATCTCCTCGATATTGGCCCGCTTGAGGGGATCCACCTGGAGCATCTGGCACACCAGATTCACCACCTGCTTGTTCAGGTACTCGGGTATCGGGAATATGCCCGATTTGATCTTCCGAAAGAGCGTCGGCACATGCTCGTCGTCGAAGGGCAGCGTGCCGCAGAGTAGCGCGTACAGGATGACGCCGCACGACCAAATGTCCACCTCGGGACCGGCATATAGCTTGCCGGATATAACCTCCGGTGCGGCATAGTTCGGCGAGCCGCAGGACGTTCGCAGGAACTCACCGTCCAGCATCATGTTCGACAGCCCAAAGTCGGCGATCTTCACGTGCATGTTGTGGTCAAGCAGCAGATTCTCCGGCTTCAGATCCCGATGCACGATCATGTGTCGGTGGCAGTAGTCCACGCCCGAGATGATCTGCTGGAAGAAGCGACGCGCCTGATGCTCCTGCAGCTTCCCATGCTTCACGATATAATCGAACAGCTCGCCGCCGCTCACATACTCCATGATCATGAAGATGTCCGACGGTGTGGAGATGACCTGTGTTGAAGGGTTGAAGGGGAAGGTTATGAAGAGGTTGACACCTGCTAGAGCTTAGCTCCGCTCACCTGGTACAGCTTGATGATGTGCGGATGCCGGAAGAGCTTTAAATTCTGGATCTCGCGCCGTATCTTGCCCACCACATCGAGACTCTTGATCTTCTGGCGATTGAGTATCTTCACCGCCACCTTGACGCGAGTGATTTGGTGCTCGCCGATCTTCACCTTGCCAAAGGTGCCGGTGCCCAGGGTGGCGCCCAGCAGGTAATGGCCAATCTTTACCAGCGGCTGACCGTTGGCACTGCCGGCGGCCGCCGCCTCAGCGGCCGCAGCCCTCGTTTGGGGCATCGCGAGCAGCGGTGGTGCTGTGCTCCTCCTCCAGCTCCTCCTCCTCCTCAAATGGAGTGCGGATGTGTGCGATCCGAGGGGGTGGTGGCGGCGGGAAGGTCGTTATCGCTTATTGCGTAGTCCGCAGTTCGCTGGGTGCTGCTGCTGCCTGCTCCTCTGCCTTGATTATGGGTATCGTATCCTCGGGCAGGCAATCGAGAGGGGTTAATGATGATGCTACAACAGCCTGGTTGCTGTTTCGTTTTTTTTTTTTTATGTGGAACGATTGCTTTTCTTTCCGTGTCTTCCTTCTTTTTTTTTTGCTTATTTAATTGACATTGGAATGCGCTGCTCTGCCTTCCAACAACACAGTCGTTTCCAGCAGCTGATTCGAACACTAGCTGCCTCTCGCTCTGGCCTGGAAGGCACTATCGATAGCTATCGAGCAGGGTTGCCAGACATCACGTTGGCCAGGCGGCAAATTTGAAAAAAACTTAAGTGAAGGCGAAACCATAATAAATTTCCAATTGGTGGTCAAAAACTTGTGTGTTTTTATTTAATGGGTTTTCCCCAATCCGTTGGCATACGAACACTGAAAAATATGTACATCCAATGATATGTAAATATATTAATTTTTAAAAACAATTATATATTTTTTTCACTTTTTGCAATCTTTTAATGGGTGTGTGTGTGTGTATTTTGTGTAAATGTACAATAGTCAAATATTAAATATCAATTTTCGTATCAAGACTACTCCAGTAAAACTCGATTCTTTTTGTATTGCAAAAATGCAGTTTTATCTTATTTTTGTTTTAATTCTTTTCAATTTTACAATTTTGTGAGTTCGATAAAGAGATTCCACACAGCTTCTATGCTTTCTTTCACCTCCAGCTTCGAGCTTAACGATTATTACTACAATTTCAGCTAGAAAAAAAAGAGAAAAAAAAAAAAGATCCTAACAGCTAATGCCTAACATTACAATTGTACCGTACCTGTACCTGTACACTTAACGGCACTGCGCTGCGACTGTACCAATCCCAGGCAATCCTCTCTCTCGCTCTCTTTGGGGTCGCCGCCTCTGTGTCTGTCTCGCTTGCTCGCGCACACACACACATATCTCAAGATTTGTCACGACTTGTTCGATTTTTGTTTATTTTCCTTACAGTTAACTGTAAAAATACATGTATTTTCGCTTGTTTCTTTCACTTAGGTCTGAAAAAAAAAATCTAAAAAAAAATACGTTACCTTAACTGCTAGCGTGTAATGCTACGGGACTAGTGATTACGTTTAAGGATTATCTTTATTTATTTATGATCAAAAAAATAAAAAAAAAAAAACAAAAAAATTGGGACACTCGGATGTTGTCCCGGCGTTTTGCTGGTTTGGAAAATTGCAAATTTATTTCATATTCAGCGCACTCTAGAAGAGTTTTTCTTTTATGTTTGATTCTTGCGGAAATCGGGTGTTTATACATTCATATATATAAGTGCCATATATATATCCTCAATATATATATATGTATATACTTGTCTATATATATAGATATAAGTTTCTGTGTATGTGTGTGTTAAGTGTAAGAGTGTGTTTGTGTGAGTTGTACATCAATAATTTATTTACTATTATTAATATGTAGTTTTTAACTCTGGTTCTTGTTGTGGTTTCCTGGGGGGATTCCTTAAAAGCTTACAAATTAACCGTCCGATCATGTTCGTTCGTGTCCGTTCATATCAAATTTCCTTGTCCACCCGCAGGTGTCGCGTTCTCTTTTTTGTTTTTTGGGGTTTCTATCTGTTTAGCGTTTCGTATGCTCTTCTCATACAAATTCATTGGAATTGTTACTTAATTGCTTAGAAATTCACATGGTATTATTATTATAAATCGTATTATTGTAATCAGTATGTTCATCAATTCGACGCCAATCGACCTCAGGTTTGTGTGGTGTTGTGGAACTTACATCTTTCTTCTTATTATAAAAGCAATGCATCATCAACATAATGTATTTATGTTGTCCTAGTGTTATAGTTATTATACTTATTCTTTTTTTCACGCATTGCCTTGTTGCATCTCTAGTGTAGTTTGCTTCTTGCTGCCATAGCTGGGATTTGCTTTCTTCTTAACACATGGATAAACATACAAGGATCATCACAACATTATATTCATGCATTAAAAGAGAGAGGCGGCCACGCACAGAGCGAGAGAGTTCGGTTAAGTTCCTGTTTCTCAGAGTCTCAATTCATCCAGCTCCTTTTCCACTTTTATCCTCTTCCAGTGCAGCTTGTTCAACTCGGTTTTCCAGCGACATGCTGTTCATCAGCGACACAACATCATCGTTGGTATCATTATCACCGTCGATATATTCCAAATCGGTGACCGATCCGATTCCAATCGTTATGTACGGCAGTTCCTGGCTACGTCCTTCTTCCGCATCACAGAAGTTATCAATTGTATTTACAGAGTTTCCATCGTGATGCTTGTTCTCCTCGTAAAAGTGAACACTTCCAGTTTCCATTGGAACGGGAATATAAAGGGGAACAGGAGCTGGTAATCCAACTGGAACTGGTGGAATATGATGAACGGGAAATAGCAATTGCATGGGAACGAGCTGGATTGGTATTATTGGAGATGGAAAGTAGACGGGAAGCAGGTAGGAGTAGGAGGAGCTCCGGTTGTTCTGATGATGCCTCCTTGGCTCTAGCTGAAGCAGCTGATGCTGATCCTGATGCTGATGTTGTCGCTGTTGTTGTTGTTGCCATTGCTCTGTGGTTGTTGTTGCTATTGCCGCCACCGCCGTTGTTGTTGTTGTTGGCTGCAGCAAATCATCGGCAATGGCAGCATGAACACTTCACCTCCTGCGAGATGCAGCTAATATATTTGTGTAAAAAAGTTAATATTATGATCATCGTCGTGGTCGTCATCGTCGTCGTGTGTGTGTGTTTTGGGTGTGTGGGTTTGTGTGTGTGTGTGTGTGTGTGTCTGTGTTTTTTGTTTTAAATAAATTTCTGTGCATGGTTATATGGATGCGGTTTTTGAGATCGTGTCTGTCTATTGGATCTACCTCTGTGCGCCATATGATGAAAGCCTCCGCCACCACCTCCGCCTCCACCCCCGCCGCCGTTGCCGCCGTTACCACCACCAACACCACCTCCTCCGCCGCCGCCGCCGTGTATGGGCATGCCCCCCATGCCCATACCCATTCCAACGCCCATGCCCATGCCCAGGTTCATCTGGTGCATCTGCTGCATGTGGTGCGGATGGGGTCCCATGTTGTGGTGATTGTTGTGGTTGTGGTTGTTGTGGTGATGGTTCTGGTGGTGCTGCTGGTGGTGGTGGTGCTGCTGCTGTTGCTGGTGGTGCATCGGCGGATGGTGGTGCTGGTGCGGATGCTGCTGTGGCTGCTGATGGTAGTGCGACTGCATATGCGGATTGTTGTGGTGATTGTTGTTGTTATGATGGTGCGGCGGCTGCAGTGGTCCACCGCCACCGCCACCGCCCATGTGTGGCGGTCCGTTGATACCGCCACCGCCACCACCGCCGCCGCCAATTTGGGACATAAACTGAGCCGCCTTCGCCTTGCCGTGCTCCTCGGCCAGGCGTACCCAAATCGGCTGCTGTCCGCCCTCGGGAACTGTATTGTTCAGCATCTTGATCGCCTCCTGGGCTTCCTCTCGTTTGTTGTAGCTGCAAAAATCAGATGTGAAAGAGGTTTTAACTAGAGTTCTTAGCATATAAGGATAAAAAGGCATTATACATATGGTTTATCCTGTTTTCTAACTTATATAATAGATGATAATCGTTCGAAAATCAAGTTGCAAATCAAGAAGAAAATTCCGATTTAGCACATTGTGGAATATCGAAAAAATCTTTAAATTTCATATATCGAATTTATAAATACTGAAAATAATCGATTTAACTTCAAGTTAGCATGTTATCGAAAATATAATTGATAAATTATTTATTTAAATTATAAGTTGTCGAATTTATGTGTCTCGGAAAAATCTTTAAATTTCATATATCGAATTTATAAATATTAAAAATAATCGATTTAACTTCAAATTATACAAGTTATCGAAAATATAATTGATAAATGGTATTTAAATTATAAGTTATCGAATCACATATAGCCACGTAAAAATATCAAATTTTTTATGTATACAGGGACTTTCAGGAGCTATAGATTTTAGTAATATAAATTTCATTTTTCTATCAATATTTTACCTCAAACGATATTAATGACATGAAATTTAGAAGACATTTATTTCGTAATATATTTTTTAGAAATCCTTTTTTGATTAATATTATTGTAATTAAAATCTACATTTTCAATAAATGAATTTTAGAGTTTTTTCCTACATCTAAATTTGAATATATTGCCTTTATTTTTATATTTATATTTAAATATATAAGAAGTACCCTTAGAAATATTTATTTGATCTGAATTTAGCAACAAAGACTTAAACATATAAACCTAAATGTCTCCTAATTAAATGCCTTAGAAGCACGGAAATTCTAGTTGTTTTTACTTTTTCAATTCTTATTTATAAAAACTACCAAGATTGACCCATTTCGAAAAGCACTTGTGTACATATTTGGGTCAAAAGATAACCCCAAAAAAAAGAACATACAAAATACAGCTTAAAAGTTCACCTAGAATGGCCTCTTCCAACTTGACCTAGATATTTTTGCGGGACTTTGCTTGTTATTTTGATTATGCTGACTACAACTTCTCCTCCTCCCTTGACCCACTTCCCCTCATTGGTTTAATCCTGCATCCTTCTTCTACTCACCGCACAAAGGCAACGCCTCGCGGACGTCCGGTGAGCTTGTCCCGCAATATATTTCGCTGAACAATTCGGCCGAAGGGTGAGAAGATCCTGTCCAGCATATCGTCGTTGATGTTGCGCGGCAAATTGATCACGTACAGGTTGGTATCCTTGATGGCCATGCCGCCAGGACGGGCGTAAGATACCTGAAGCGAGCGCAGGACATGTTAGCAGACAGAGCAGATAATAGAACCAAGAGATCAGACGCACCTTTAAGCGCTTGTTGCGCACATAGAATCCGTTCAGCTTCTGGATGGCTTCCTCAGAGTCCGATTCGGTTTTGTAGTCAACAAAGCCATAGCCGAAGCTATATCCGGTCTGGGTTACATCAAAAGATTTACAAAGTTAAAAAGCTTCTCCAGCCTTCCTCCTGCATCGTGTCTCACCTTGAAGTCTCGCATTATCTTGCATGTGTTGATGGGGCCGCAGCCGCTGAACAGGTTGAAAAGCTCGCGGTCGGACATGTCCTGTGGCAAGTAGTTGATGATCAGATTGGTGGCACTGGAGCGGTCTAGCTGCTGCTGGTGTTGCTGCTGCTGGGAAGAGTTGTTGTTGTTGTTGTTGCCGTTGCCATTGCCCTGTTGCTCGTCACCCGACTGTCCATCCTGGCCACCATTCTGCCCGTCCTGGCCATCACCATTGTCGTTCTGCTCCTGCTGCATATCACCGTTGCTGTCCTCCTCGTTGTAGTTGTCATCTTCGTCGGTTTGGTCCTCGCGCTCTACGCCGTCCCCGGACTCCTGCAAAAGCGAAGGAGTAATGTGTTTATCATTGGATCTCTGTCTTAGCTATGAGCTTACCTCTATGTCGGAGGACTGGTCCTCGTCGTGCTCCTGTCCCTGCATTTTCTCCGCATGCGACATGCCTGTTGGGTTTTTGCGTGGCTTCTGGCTCTTCTGGACAACAGTGGTGACCTTCGGTGATGGGTGCTGCTCCTTTCCTTGCTTTCCCTTTGCTTTTTTGCGTCGCAGTTCTCTTCGCGCCAGAAGCTGCAACGAGAGAGAGAGTGAGAATGTTTGAGAGAGACTGCCGTCTGCTTGGATAATTCAATTAGCCGTCAACTGTGGCACTGTGTCCTAGTGTGGCGGCAGCAGGATGCGTTCTGACAGCACGGCTCCTCGGCTCCTTAGCTCGGCTTGAACTGTGCCTACATCTCGCGGGGCTTCGGAAGCCGAACGAGAGAGAGAGACAGCTGCGCCTCTACGGATGCCGAGAACGCTATCCGGGATGCACTCACACACACACACACACACACACACACACACACCTGCCGCCGTGCCCTAGATGCAGCTGGAAAGCTACATCCAAGCCCGACGCGGCCGCAAAAGCCAAAAAGCCAGCAAAAAAGCTGAGCACGAGCAAAAAAAAAAAAAAAAAAAAACTATACCAACACAGAGTGCCTACACACACACACACGGGGCGAAAACGCGGATGCCAGAGTGTTCGTGTGCGTGTATGTGTGTAGTTAGAGGCTTGGGCCCCCGTGCCGAGGGAAAAAATTGAAGGCGAGAAAACAGCGAGAAACCGATAAGATAGGCTGGAAAAGTCACCGGCGGACACTCGAAAGGGTTAAAGCACATGCGAAATGGGGAAATACTTACTTTTCAGCAATCGACAGAGAAAACTGCACCGGAAAACAACGAAATTTGCTCACTTTGACGAAAACGCTTATGTTGAGTGTGACCAGCCATCGACATCAGCGTTATCGATTGGCCGTGCGCAGTGTGACCAGCTAAAGGCTAGAGTTATCGCTCGATAGATTTCAAATGGAACGGTGGGAAATGCAGGGGATTTCTTTTTTGTTAAGTTATTTCGTAAATAAGCTTATAAATGCAATCTAATAAAGAGCCCATGCCCATTTTCTCATAGAACATCAACAGAATCGGGCTTAAAAAAACCCGACAGCACTGTCGGCGCTATTAAAGATAAACAATCGAGTTGACATTTGATTGGAAGTGCCATCACTAACCATAGGGCAAGTGGAGCTAATGTTGGGCTACCTGCAGGGATTGCGTGGCCGTGGAGCCGGCGACGGGCCTGGACTCGCGCCCGAGCAGCTATCCGGTCACATCTACGGCGAGTTCTTTGCGGAACAGCTGCAGGCTGCAAAGGAAACCAACGGGCAATGCCGCGCAGACGACAGCTCGAAATCCCTGCTGCTGGACAGCTTCGAGGCGGAGGCCAGCAATCAAGTGGAGGCACCGGCGGCCACGGACAAGGATGCCTGGATCTTTGGCTACGGCTCGTTGGTATGGAAGGCGGACTTTCCCTACATAGACCGGCGACGCGGCTTCGTTTGGGGCTTCAAGCGTCGCTTCTACCAGCACAGTATCGATCATCGCGGCATTCCAGAGCGTCCGGGCCGAGTGGTTACCCTGCTGCCAGGTGATCCTGGCGAGGATCGTGTTTACGGCGTGGCCTATCGCATTGCCGCCAGCCAAAAGGCCGCTGTGCTCGACCATCTGGACTATCGCGAGAAGAACGGCTACGAGCGCTGCAGTCTGGAGTTCCACGAGTATCCAAGTAGCAGTTCCCCCTCGGAGCCGACGCCCATTCAAGTGATCATGTACGTGGCCACGCAGGCCAACGACTCGTATGCGGGCGATGTCTGGGAGGTGGCCAGCATCGCCAAGCAGATCTTTAGCTCCGCCGGTCCCAGCGGCCCCAATCGCGAGTATCTGTTTAATTTGGCTGCCGCCATGGATCAGCTCTTCCCCGGCGCCGTTGACGAGCATCTCGAGGAGCTGGTGGCCAACGTAAGGCGCCACATTGCCGAGGATGAGCCGCATCTCCTGCGGCAGGCCATGCTGCAGGAGATCGCAAGCATTCTGCGGGAAAAGGACCTCACGGAACAGGCTCAGGCCCAGAAGCTGGAGGAGCTGCTCAAGCGTTGCCAGCAGCCAGGTGGACGCGAGTGGCTGCTCCACGGGGCCCTGCAGCAGCAGGGGAGCGAGACGTGACCGCCAAGAGAGTGCATCTTTCATATTGTAAATACGCGTGTGACGTGTACGCGTGGACTTCAAATAGTTCGATGACATGCCGACGTGTGTTGCTGCAGAGACTCCCTGACCAATGACGACCAATGGGGGATCCTGTTCTCCCTCCCCTCACCCTTATTTATACATAGAAACACATTGTCCCCGGGGGAGGACGGAAACCACATTTTACATTGTGATTAAACATAAATAAACTTGTGAGAATAATGTAGACAAAGCATTTAATACGATTTATTTTCTTAAGAAAAATGGTCAATTGAAATATTTATTGCTTTTTTCAAGGACTCTACGTTATCTGCCGGAAGATTTGTGTAAATCTGAGGTGATAACGATTAAATTTAAGATTTACGAACTTTTTAAAATTTGATAAAATCGTTCTTGACGCGCTCGTGGCTTGGGAGCTGCCAGACTGCACAGGAAAATTTCAATTTTATTCCATTTTCTTGGCCTTTTCGATTTCCGAGAAGGAAAACTGATGAGAAGGACTTAAATCCTTTAAAACATAAAGAACTAACTATTTTATTTCTCAAAACCACAAAAAAAGGCTCCCGAAACAGCGTTGCCAGACTTATGAAAAAGGTGAGAAACTTTGCTTGTACTAGAACATATAATAAGTCTGGGCACACTAAATCGCTCAGCAACCAATGCTGCCCATTTAACAGCGTTCAGCATCCAGTGCTGCCCATTTAACAGCGTTCAGCATCCAGTGCTGCCCATTTGCGCATTTCAGCACCCAATGCTGCCCATTTCCCCGAAGATCAGCACCCAGTGCTGCCCATTCAAAAAAAACACCGATATAACGGGGAAATCGCTAAATTGGCAACGCTGACTCAGTTAAATTGTAAATTTGTTGTAAATTGGCAGCCCCGACGTTAAGATAACGAAATCCAGTGCAAGAATTGTGCAAGTGATACCGCCGCCCGCGGCCAAAAACCCAACGCAGGAGTCGAGATCCCCAAAGCTAAATTCTTCGTGTGTGCCAAGGCGAAAATTAGCGAAAAAACGTTGCGAGTTGTTGTTGCCATTGCTGTTACTACTACTACCACTGAGAGAGCGAAAGAGAGCGCTGTCCGTGTGTGTGTGTGTGTGTTTCTTGTCCCTCTCTGTCGCAGTGACTGTGTTTTCCTTTTTCGATTTTGTTTTATTTTGTATTGTTTTTTTTGTGTGTTTTGTGTGGCCGCCAACAACAAAATCCAGCTATACGCTATTTGTGCAAGTGGAAAGTTCAAAAAGCGTGTGTGTGCCTGTCACGCAAAAAAACAAAATTATATCAAAACAGCAGCAAAAAGAACCCCACACAAACACACACACACACACAGTCTGTCAGAGAGGGCACAACAAAACGGTTCGCACACACGCACCCTCCCCCGCCAGTGTGCGTGCGTGTGTGTGCTTTGCTGTGTGTGTGTGTGAAAAAATCGAAGAAGTGTTCGCCGAAAAGAGAAGAAAACACACAAAAACAACACGAAACAGCTTAAAAAAAAAGTGCAGCAACAATAATAAATAATTGAATATATATATAAACATATATATATATATAAGGAGCGCGCAAAATGTCGACCATCGAGATCGAGACGATTGGCAGCCGCCTGCAGTCCTTGGAGGCGGCCCTCCAGGCCCAGAACGAGTCCCACGAGCAGATCGTTCTCTCCAAAACGCGTCGTGTTCCACCACCACCCGCATCCGCATCCGCCTCAGCATCTGCATCCACATCTGCGTCCGCGTCCGCGTCCGCCGCCTCGCCCGTGATGTCCGCCGGCCTCAGCATAGCCCAGCGACCAGCTCCTCCAGTTCCTCAGTCAGCGCAAGCGGCAGCCGCCGCTGGCCTATCCGTGTTTGCCTCCTCCGCCGCCGCATCGTCCGCCGCTATGGCTCCATCCTCCTCTTCCTCCCCGGCGATGGCGGCGAGCGGCGCCTTTAGCGGATCCTTTGTCCCGCCCAAAACCAGGAGTCCGCGCCCCACGCCCAGTCTGCCCATTGGTAAGCTCTTGTTAATTATAGAGTCAGATCTGTGGGGAAAGGGGAAAGGAACTTCTTATTTTGGTCGAGTCCTGGAAAAGGTAGTCCTTAAAGGTTTACTGATAACATCCTCAAGGGCGAATAAGGCACGAGTTGAGCCAAAATCCAGTAAAAAATTGAAGAAGTATGAAAATTAGGGTCATTTTTGTGTTGTCCTTCATAGAGGTTAGGCATTAGGTTTCTTCGAAGGAAAGAATAGAAAATACTATAGGTTCCTTTATAAGAAAGTAAGGGAAATCTTATATCTCAAATAAGAAAGCTTACTTTAAACCATTAACGTCGAGATCTTCTGCTAAAAAATAATTAAAAATAATGAAAAAGTAATCCCTTTCTTAATAAAAATTAAGCATACTTTCAAAGAATTCCTGATAACTGATTTCCTCTTTAAAGTAAATTTAAGGAAGTAATCCTTCTCTTAAGAAATGTAAGCATTTTTTTTAAGAATTCCTCATAACTGATTTCCTCTTTAAAGTAAACTTAAGGAAGTAATCCTTCTCTTTTCAACTGTAAGCATATCTTTTGAGAATTCCTGAGAACTTATGTACACTTTTTATAGTAAATTTCTAGCTTATACCCCTGAAAACCCATAGCAAATAATATTTAAAACACTTTACCAATAATTAACATGATGAAAAACCTTTGGTAAATAGTAACATGACAACCTGTAGAATTCCCTGAACTCTCCTGAGAGAACTCTTGGAAACTTAACAATTATTTTTATTAAAGTTTTCTCGAGGAACTCCTGAGATTTTAACACCTTTTGCCTTGACTTTTGTTTACAAACAAAAAGGAAATGGCGTCAGTTCTAATTAAAGTTAAACAAATGAATAGAAAGTATTTAAAAACAAAGGAATTCTGAAGCTACATGAGAGAGCTTCCACAACTCCCTCTTGGAAGCTGCTACATATTCGAATATTTCTAAAAATCTGAAAACTATTTAGACAGGAAACTGAATTGGAATTGTTGCTTATTATTTTGACCGCAACTGTAAGTGTTGGTGGTAATAAAAGAGCTCTGGGAAAAGTCGTGATCCCCAAAAATGGTCACAGAAAAAAAAAAACTATAGATATATATAAATATCTATGCCGCATGTACGCCAACCGCAAGCTTTTGTGTCAATATTTTGTTAATAAATTGTCATTGCCAATAGGCAGCTTGTGTGCGTGTGTGTGTGCTGTTGTTGTGTTTGGCTTGTGATAAGAGGGAATGCTCGTTTCGTTTTGTTTCGTTTCGCTTCTTGGCTGGCTTTTGAGCATTTGAATTCCGTCAACAAAGGGCAACCGCTATCGATTCCCCGGACTGCATAACAGCTGCCCATAATCGCCTCTTGTTCCAGCACGAATATATACCGAATACACCACCACCCCCAACCCACCCACCATCCCCTGACTTTCCATCGCATTGTTTTTCCCCTCCCCCAGATTGCATAGATAAGACAGGAAAGGCGGCCAAGTTCGAGAAGTAAACGAGTTTGGGGCCAAAAAGTAAATACCAAAATGGTACAGTGGTACTTACAATTATGCAGCGAATAGTTTAATAAAATATTAATTAAAAAGACTTAACACTGACTTCCTGGATTCTCACCTTGAAATTGTAACACCACCGCAATGGGTTGGGATATATATCGAAAGCATAGCTTCTATATAATATATCATTTGCAATATCATAATTTTTTTTAATTAACTTTCCTGATAACAGGCAGGCAGGGTAAAGTATTACACATCCGAGTTTATCGAAAGGATAGCTACTATACAATATATCATCTTCAATATTATAATTTTAAATTTAACTTTTATAATAACAGGAAGGGTCAAGTCCTACGTATCCTAGTTAATCGAAAGGATAGCTTCTATAGAACATATCATCTTAATATCATAATATGATATTTAACTTTGTATTGAACTTTTCTAATAACAGGTTGGGTAAAGTCCTACATATCCTAGTTTTTGGAAAGCATAGCTTCTATATAATATATCATCTTTAATATTATAATTTTTTGATTTATCTTTTCTAATTAAAGGCAGGATAAAGTCCTACATATCCTAGCATCACATAAAATCAATAAAAATAATTCCGAAATAGGCGCAGCTATGACAATTTTTCCCCTTCAAGCGGTTGCCAAAAACGTTGATAAGATTAACAAAAAATTGTGCAGGTGACCGAGTTTTCCACGAATTCTCCCCCCCCAAATTTAGTACTAAAAGAGCTCCTAGAAAAGGTTTATAAAATGTTAATGAGTTTTTGAATAGTTGAGTACAAAAGTTGATTAGATAGTAAATTCCAGGTATACAAGTTTTCCATGAACTCCAAATCCCATAAATAAAGCTACCACGAATATTGACATTTGTTTTAGGAATGCTTTGAGAATAATAAAGAATAATACTTTTTAAAAAACATTAACAAAAAAATTTCAATTCAGAAACCTTTCCTTTTATTTGCTTAATCTGCATATTTAGTTTAAAAATATCCAAAGAACTTTTATTTTGAAAAATTAAACTTAATTCATTTATTTAGATTTTAAAAGCGAATCCGAAAAGACAAGAATGTTCTTGTAAAGATCTTGAATATGCGCATTCTAGGCAATTTATATCGATATTTACGTTAGTAATCGATACAGATCATGAAGGAAAACAATAAACATAACTAATCCCCAAACAGCATTAATTCCAATTCGAATAAGGTTTTCCTCGTGTTTTAAATGTCATCATATTTGTTACGATTAGCTCTCGTCGTGTTAATGTTAATGTTAATGTTTATGTCTAGTTTGATAAATTTTCGTATTGGCTTTCCAAGACCCATCAAGTGTTTGATTATATTTATTTTTTTATTTCGTGTGTGTGTGTGTGTGTGTGTGTGAGTGCCACTCTTTGCATTTCCCTCTCTCTGTCCCTCTCTGGCTGCATGGCTTATTGGTTACTTTTTTGGCATTTCCGGAGTAATGTCTTTATATGTCCGCTCTCTCGCTCGCTCTCGTTGTTTACGTTGTTGTTATTATTATATTTCGGTCTCACATTTCTTCTGCGCCTTCTCCTTCTTCGCCTTCTCCTTCTTGAACGTGTCTCCTCTTTCGCATGTTTACAAATAGCGTTATTTTTTTTATGACTGCCTTTTGTTGTTGTTGTAGTTGCTAATTGTTGATTTCAATTTCTGCCAGTGAAAATAACTTCGCAAACAAAAACAAAATCGCTCTAATTCCCTCTCTCCCTCTTACTAACACATACGTACACCGATACAACTGACCGTACCACCCACACGCACTCTCCCATACACTCACGTGGCACAGTGGGCTCTTATTGATGAAATAATTGTATTATTGTATGATCATTTATCACTAACTCCTTATTTGTGGGGGTTTCAAAAATTCGGGCTAGGTATCATTTAGAAAATATTTTAAACTATGAAATATAGAATCTATAATTATAGCAAATAGAAAATATTTTAAACTATGAAATATAGAATCTATAATTATAGCATTTATCGTTAAAATGTAAACATTACCTAAAAAATATAGGATTAATGTTTGATTTGAGATTTTTCCGATTATTTTGGTCCGATTTAGGATGCGAACATGTGTTATCGCAACATTAATATATCGATTTAAGTGTCAAATTTCGCGTTAACTAACGACGGTATTGTTAACGGTATCGGTATCTTCTGTCATACTTTGTTTGTCCTGCCCTCTTTGGTTTAATTCTTACACGCTTTGCGTGCAATGTACCAGCAATAGCGAACAAAAGGCTCATAATCTAAGATAGTGCCTTTAGTTTTAAGCTATTTTACAAATCTATATTTCTACGAAATCAGAAGAAACTCAGCCACACTTGAGCTTGAATAAGGTTTCAAGGTCCCTAATGATTGAGAAAGAAGTACTGATATATTAAGTAAAGCACAAAAACATGATACCTTCCTAGTTATATTTTTAATAGTTTTTAATTTGGACTCTGATTTGATAAAGGAAAGTTTATTTGTTAAAGCTTTTATGGTTTTCAATAAAAAAAAACACAATATGCTTCTAAAATGGATATTAAATAATAATAACGTCAATGGAATGAACCCTTAAAAGTCCCAATAAGAGTTTGTTTTATAATATAGATAGAGTTGGTAACTTAAATACTTACACTAGTTTCCTTGTCATTTTCCAGCCAGCGGTATCTATCACCGACCGCGTCACATGAACCTGCCGCTGCTACAACAATCGCATCCGTCGGAGACGGAGACGGACAAGAAGCTTAAGATCATCATGGAGCAGACGGGCAAGCTGAACATTAATGGGCGGCAATATCCCACGGATATCAACGATCTGAAGCATTTGGGCGACCTGGGCAACGGGACCAGCGGCAATGTGGTCAAGATGATGCACTTGTCCAGCAACATGATCATTGCCGTCAAGCAGATGCGTCGCACGGGCAACGCCGAGGAGAACAAGCGCATCCTGATGGATCTGGATGTGGTGCTCAAGTCGCACGACTGCAAGTACATTGTGAAGTGCCTGGGCTGCTTCGTACGCGACCCGGACGTTTGGATCTGCATGGAACTGATGTCCATGTGCTTCGACAAGCTGCTCAAGCTCTCGAAGAAGCCCGTGCCGGAGCAGATACTGGGCAAGGTCACAGTGGCGGTAGGATAATGATAATGATCCTTTCGACATAAGACCATGCATTAATTACATTAATTACTGTTTTCTGCAGACGGTCAACGCTTTGTCGTATCTGAAGGTCAAGCATGGAGTCATCCATCGTGATGTGAAGCCTTCAAACATACTGATCGACGAACGTGGCAATATCAAGCTCTGTGATTTCGGGATCAGCGGACGCCTGGTGGACTCCAAGGCGAATACACGCTCTGCGGGATGTGCAGCTTACATGGCGGTGAGTTTTAGTTCCTTAATACTATACCTATCGATATATTATCGTTGCCATATTATTTTTTGATATATCGTAACGTTTATTATCGATTTTATATAAATTTCACTTCATAGATCGATATTGTGATCGGAAAGAGCAAGAAATCATTTAAATCAAATATGTAGGGTATTTTTTATCTCGATAAATTCCGATATCTTTAACCTTAAGATGCGATAGATTTCGATATTTACTGATTCAATATATCAAAGTTCTTTCTCTTCAATATGATATTGATATATATATCCCTTATCCCACCCGCAGCCAGAGCGCATCGATCCAAAGAAACCAAAGTACGACATTCGCGCCGATGTCTGGTCGCTGGGCATAACGCTGGTGGAGCTGGCCACAGCGCGTTCGCCGTATGAGGGCTGCAACACGGACTTTGAGGTGCTCACCAAGGTGCTGGACTCGGAGCCGCCATGCCTGCCCATCGGTGAGGGCTTTAACTTTAGTCAGGAGTTTCGCGATTTCGTCAAGAAGTGGTGAGTACTCAATGGAGCTTCATCTTAATCCAAATCGAAATCGAAGACCAATGGATAACCTTACTTGCAGCCTCACAAAGAACCATCAGGATCGACCCAAGTATCCGGAACTGTTGGCCCAGCCCTTTATCCGGACGTACGAAATAGCCAAAGTAGATGTACCCAATTGGTTTCAGAGCATCGTCGACAATCGGCATCGCGCCAATGGTGGCGATACCACGCTCAAGAGGTGAGAGTGAGAGATCTTTGGCAGATCCAATCGGATCCAGATCGTTTGCAAATATTTAGCAGTGACCCAATGACCCCTCTCTCTGCTGATGTGCGTGCGTGTGTGCGTGTGGTGTGTAAGGGTGGGTGCGCTTGAGTGTGGAGTGTGCTTTTTTCCCTCAGTTTTTTTTATTTCCATTTTCCGTTCTCCATTCTCCGTTCTCCGTTCTTCGTTCTCCATTCTCCGCTCTCTGCTTTCTGCGCTTCTGCGAGTCCAACAGGTAGGAGAAAGGAAAAGCTGGGAAAGCTTCAACTAAGCCCGAGTGTAGGTCGCTAGCAAACTAATATACATAATATATATAACCTGCTTGTTTATATCTTTATTCCCTTTATACCTTTCTGCTTTGTTTTAATTCTTTTTTTCTTTTTTTAATCTACAAATAATCTCCCCCTTCTCTCAGTTTAAGTTGTACCTTTTGGCATGTCTTCTATTTGTTTTTCTTCTTCACTACACTTAGAGAAAGCCTCTATCACGAAGTACACCAAGATTATTGCCAGCCATTAGCTAGAAAGTAGATAAGGCATTATTGGTAATATAAAGGATTTTAATTAAATTTGAAACAAAAACGTAGATAAAGGATGAGTTAAATCAATTTTAAATTGCGTCGAATGAAGCGAAAATTTATATTTAAAGATTATCGTAGCGATAAATCGATGTTCTTGTTAATTTATCGAACTAAAATAATCGGAAAAATAAAGAAAACAATTGCATTTTTTTACTGATTGCGATATTTTGTCAATATATCAAAATTTTGCTCTCGATATACATGCCCAATCGATAGGAAAAAATTGATCGAAAACATTGAAAATACCGCAAAACTCAACTGAGGTTTCATTCACTTGCTTTCTTTATGTACTTTTGATTCGTGTGACTATTCTTTCCTGTATCCAAAGAGGACTTTCTAGAACGCATTTTCCTTTAGTGGCGGGTTTTCCCTTTACAAGTCCATGCATGCTCTCTCTTCTCCTTTTGGTCCTGTAAAGTCTCTCTCAACTAGAAGCCCCTATTATTATCCACTTCTTACTCTAAAAAATAAGTATATTTTTATATAAAGTTTTTACGTATATTCCTACCTATTCTTTGGCGTTTAATTTCCACTTAAATTAAATTCGTAATTTGTAATTTGAGTGTGTGTGTGCGCAATGTTTTTATTTTCCTTTTTTTCACCTTTTTTATTACCATTTTTTGTAGGTTACCTAATTCCTAATAATAATAATACCATTTCTTAATAATATGACAAAGAAGCAAACAAAACATAAAAAGCAAAACATAATCTAACCACAAAACAAACAAAAACAAACAAAACAAAATATATAAATAGCAAGCGAAAATGAAAATCAAAATCAAAATGAAAATGAAAATGAAAATGAAGAAGACAAAGAAAGAAAGCTCTATAAACAAAAACCAAAACACATAAACAACAACCAATATCCGAGACATAAACTGAAAAACAATGCAAACAATTAACTCTATATACATATGCATATATATAGATATATATTTATATATAGACCTAAATATATATATTTGCATATATGTGAAGCCAACAAAAAGAGTCAAATAATAATAATAACCACAAATCAAATACAATAATAAAGATCAAATAAAAGAAAACTCCTCCCAATTAAAAGTAAAATTCAGTAAGTACGACGAGTTTATTATTCCTATTCATATTATTATTAGCCCTCTAATTATGTTTTCTGTTTTGTTTTAATCGTTAATTGTTGTAAACACCACGCCCACGCTTTGCTAACAATTATTTTCAACCTATTTTAAAGCCTGCAAAATTGATATTCCCCTGGTTTTTGGTTTATCCTGTGAATGCTCCTTGGCCCTTGCTTTTGGTTTTGGTTTTGGTTCTACATTTATTTTCTAATTTGTTTATTTACCCATCTAGAAATGCTCATACACCCAAAAAGGTAATTTCATATTGTTCTTTATTTATTTGTTTATTTTTTTTATATAGTTGTACATTTATTTATTTATTGTGCTTTAGCTTATTTATTTTCTATGCTCACAAGCTCATGTTAGTTTTATGCCCGAAAATATACCAAAACAGTAGCATTTTTCTAGAATTCAGTTCAAAAAAGGGGTTAGTAAAGCTAGATAAATTTTACTATAGCTTGCAAAGGGTTTTATTTTCTGTAAAATGTATAATTGCTTTTAAGTTTTGCTTTTGTTTTGAACCCAATTATTCCAAAGACTGTAAATCAAACATAAATTCATCAAATCAATTTGAGAAGGGAGCGCGAGCAGTGTTACCACCTTTCGCTTTTACTCTGGCTGTTTATTTTTTTAGGCGGCTATGACACTGCATTCAACAGTTTTTTAAATTACAGATTTCTTTAGAAGCTTAAAAGCGAGCAAAGCAACAAAATAAGACTTTAAATACTAATTTAATGCAATAAATTGTATTTAAAAGAGACAATGTTTTAATTAAATTTAAAATATACCGAAAAACTGAATAAAAATAAATAATTTTATTATTTTCCTCATAAATTACATAAGCAGCGTTGGGACAAGGACTCTAGAAATGTATAATTTCAAAATCGATGTGACCATAGTTGCAAAAAAACCAATTAATCCTCTTTATTAATAAAAAAAACCTGTTATTGAAAAAAACCTGTAATTTTGAATACTGTGTCATAGCCGCCACATTAAAAGTTTTTTTTTAATGCAGTGCCATACCCGCATTAATGCAAAAATATATAAGACTGTGTTGTGTCATAGCCGCATTATCAGTGTTTTTGTTTTTCTTTTATTGTTGTTTCTACCTGTCGCTTGATCTCTGTCCACACAACACACACCGCACACAGCAAACACACACACACACGCAACACACACTCCATTGTAAATACAAAATCACAACACCACACAGAGCTCATCTAAATGTGTTTAGATATGTTGCCTTGGCGCCTGTCAATCTTTGTACATACAAACATGTACCTCCCCCCGTCCCCTACCTAGCTGTTCCGGATACCCACACACCTCCCCCTCATACACACACCACACACACACCTCTCTTCTTCAACTTTCTGCCTTTTGGCGTACATTTGAGTGTGCTCTCTCATTTAATTGGTAATCGAAAATAGAGTGATCCTTCGGAACGAACTCATGCCTCCTTCATTGATTTCAGGGCAACAGCGGCTGGTGGCGGATCTCTAGCAACACCGTATGGCAGGGCGCCGGGACAGGGGCAGAATCATCCTCAGAAGACAATAAAACCCTCGCAGATACCGAGTTACCAGCAGCAGTCGCAGCAGCAGCAGCAGCAGCAGCAGCAGCAGCAGCAGTCGCAGTCGCAGTATTTCATGCAATCAGCCACACAACTACCTCAAGCGAAGACAGCAACGACACCAACAGCAACAAGTACCAACTGCTTTGGCGGCAACGGTAGCGGCAACGGAAGCAGCAGCAGCGCCAGCGCCAGTGCCAGCCCAAGCCCCCTGTCACCGCCAACGGGCAATGATCTTAACAAGCTCTACCGCAAATCGCCCTTCATGCAGCGCAAGCTGAGCAATGGAAGCCATCATCCGCCACACTACAAGTACAACGATGAGAGCCCCAAAAAGGAGTCCATGTTCAGCAGCATTGGGCAAACGATTCTACGCAATCTAACCACATCGCCCTTCAGCCAAAAGAAACACAACAACAGCCACGGATTATCATCACCATTACCATCATCGTCAGCAGCAGCAGCAGCAGCCACAAAGACAATACCACTGCCGCCGGAGGAGGCCGTTTCACCTGGAACACCAACGACCACAAAAGGATGGCGCCTGCCAGCCTCGGATTGCATGTCCGTAGCCCACGACAGCTGTGATAGTAGTACTAATGCCAACACGAGCGCCCCTCAGACCCTCAACCTGAACCTCAACCTCAATCTAGGCCTCGTTACACCCTCGCCTCTGATGCAGCGCAAGCCAGAATCGCCGCCAAATCTGCAAAGTCAACAGCAGCAGCAGCAACAACAGCAGCAACCTCTACGCCTGCAGCCGGGCAATCAGAGTCCCATAGGTAAGAGATTGTAAAGATCTAGCTGTAAACCTTTCCAAACTCACACAGTTTCCTTTTAACCCATTAGTGCTGCAGCGTTTCTACCATCAACAAAACCAACTGCGCGAAAAGGAGGCCGCCGAGCGGTACCATCACCAGCAGCAGCAGCAGCAGCAGCAACAGCAGCAGCATCAGCAGCAGCAGCAACGCCAGCAGCCGGTAGTCGTCACCAGCACGAACCCTTTTCACAGCAACTATGTGGCGCCGCCGCCATCTACGCACTCCACATCTAGTCAGTCGTCAACGCAGTCAGCATGCTCGCAAATAGCCGTCAGCCTATCGCCTTCGACGGGTTCAGGTGCATTAGGACCAGGAGGAGGAGGAGGAGGTACTGTATCTGGATCTGGATCTGGAGCTGTATCAGCTGGTCACTTTGGCTCTGTGGGGAATGGCGAGCAGCTGCAGTACCAACCCTTGCCCAGCCCCACACTCCTGCCCAGATCGCCAGAGCAACAGCAAGCCACAGCAGACTACAGCGGGGCTGGTGGGAGCAGCAGCAAGCTGGGCAAGCTCTATGCCCGTCGCCAGTTGTTGGGTCAGAGCTCGAGCAGTGGAGCGAGCAGCAGCAGCCTGGACGGATACAGCAGGGAGCAGCAGGATGCGGGTGAGGAATTAGGAGATATTTTTCTTTTACATAGAGCATAGAATCAAATGCTTAATGGCTTTCCTTGTTTTCCATATTGATTTGATATCACTTCCGTTTGCATTTTAGCGCTTGTTGTTGTACTCAAACATTTTTCCATTCTTCTATTTTGACATTTTCGTTTTGTTTTTCTTGCTCTCTCTTCGTTTGCCGCACACACTCTGCACTCCGCACTGATCACGAACCATCACTCATCACTCTATTCATCAACCAAAAACAACCAACCGAACACACAGGCTGGTTCCACACACTCGCCGGCGCCATGAAGCGACAGTTTGCCACCTATGTTAAAACCCAATTGAATTCCACAGCCAGCCTGGATCAGCAGGAGCAGGAGCCAGCCGGAGGCGGGCTTCAGCATCAGCATCAGCATCAGGCGCATCCACTGCAGCCGCCGGCGTACAGGAGCATTGTGAACAACGGCGGCAATAGCAAGTCCTATTACTATCGCACCCTGTCAGCGGCCAGCAGCAGTAGCAACACGAGCCAGAGCACCTCGCCGACGACAGAACCGCTGCCTGGCGGCTGTGGCAGCGGCAGCGGCAGCGGCGGCACGAGTAGCTTTCTGCGACGCTATGCAAGCAGCAGCACCCCACCCAGTCCCCACATATTGGCTGGACTGGATAGGCGGCACCGCAGTCCGGATCCGCCGCCGCGCTATAATCGCGGTCAGTCACCGCTGCTGCTGCGCAAGAATCTGTTGGAGCTGAGTGGGGGATCGCCGCTGCTGCACCGAAGGTGGGTCCACAGATAAACTAGCCGTCGCGCTCTGAATCGTGCTGATGCTGTCATTCTCTCTGTCTCTTTCAGATACGTTTCGGCGTCGCCACCGCTACCGCCACCGCGTCGCGGTTCGGAGAGCGTGCCAGGATCGCCGCAGCACTTCCGCACCCGCATCCATTATACGCCCGAGCCACAGAGACGCATCTACCGGACTATAGATCAATGAGTGGCGCTGCAAATCATGGTCATGTGATGTTGGTATGGCTTCGACGATGAGGCCGCCGCCGTAGCCCGTGACGACAAGGATGAGGATGAGCAGGAGCTGGAGCTGGAGTCTGGGCCC
The DNA here is from genome assembly GCA_008042585.1 of Drosophila punjabiensis. Taxonomy (NCBI): domain Eukaryota; kingdom Metazoa; phylum Arthropoda; class Insecta; order Diptera; family Drosophilidae; genus Drosophila; species Drosophila punjabiensis. The sequence continues at coordinate 161,715 of VNJR01006469.1, forward strand.
GTTTCCGTTCCCGAGGTTATATCAATGCCCGCCTGTCCGGATCTTGGGGAGGCCAGGCTCAATCGAAGTAGACTCGCTCTTGGTCGGCGATCGTGCTCGGCGAGCGGCTCGTATGCGAGCCTATACACGGCGGATGTGGAGCAGGCATGGCCACGAGGAGGAGGAGGGGCATCAACCAGAGCGGGCTATCAGCCCTGGCGCGGTGGTGACTGATGGCGGCGGCAAAGGAAAGTGTTCAACAGTCAGATACTTCAGTTTTTGGTTTGCTTCCAGGCTCCAACTGTACATAGGGATATATACGTGTATCTGTAGGGTTCTATATATATATATATCTGCAAATATATATATACACATCCGATAATAATATAATAGTGCAATAGTTGAAAGCAATTCTGTTCTCCAGTTCTCGTTCCCCTTACCTCTTTTTCTCGTTCCCTTATTTACTCTTTCTCTCATAACCGCGCCTTTGCTGTATCTGTATCTGTATCTGTATCTATCTATCTGCATCCGTATCTCTCCTGTAACCAAAAGTAAACCCTAAATAATAGCTAAATCGAGGGGGGATCGCGAAATAGTAATAAATTCAATTGATTTTTTTGTAGCTTTGTATATAGAGAGAGACGATTGGAGGAGAAGGGAGGGTGAAGTGCAAGCACTCGTTGCATTTGCTGTTTGCAATTTGTTTTAGTTTATTATCTATACCGATTTCATCAAGGAACACCGACAAACAAAACAACAACAACAAATACAACAATAAACAAGAAACATAAACAATGGAATTATTGTACTGATTATTATAAATGTTTAATTTATTATGTAAGCGCCGGCAAAAAAAAAAGAAAAACAAAGCAAAAAATTCAAATTCAACTCGAAGAATGTTTTATTTCTGGGTACTGGGTTGTATCCTTTAAATTAGTGGTTTATCCCATCTCTTTGTTGCGGTTTCTTCCACTCTTTGCCTGCAGTGTGCAAGCAAATGCAGAACTAATTTAAAGAGAGCTTGCTCTTTGTTCGATAAAACCTATATTTTAGCTTTCTAACTTACTGTTTAATGTCTATAAATGAAACACTTTTAATTTTGTGGTATTTTTATTGTAATTTTTGTTTACTGTAATTTGTTTTTATTTCTTTTTTTTTTTAATTTTTGCTTGGCCCTGGAAATTACAACATTTATTTAGCTTTAATCTGCTTTTAATTGAGTTTTTCCGATTAAACAAACGCCTTTTTGGTTTTATTTATTTTTTTTTTGTCATGTTTTGACATGTCTTGACATGTTTTAGATCAGCTCAAAAGGAGTCACGGCATTACATTGAGTTTTGCATACATATGTTATGTTTCAGATATTGGTTTTCGATTTTCTTTGTTTTTTATTTTTTGGTTTTATTATCAAAAACAGAGCATCGGAAAACCCGAGATTTTGTTATATATATATTTTTTTGTTTTTGGCCGCGTTGATTAAAGTACGGAGCAAACATATAGAAACGCCCCACCTATCGTCGCTGGTATGCCAGAGATATATACATATATCTGCGGTAAATACACATTTATATTAATCAGATTACATTCAGTTCGAACAGTAGGTTGGAGTCGGTAGAGCGACGGTAAAAATATAGCTATCTATGGTGAACCGTTATGCTATTTTCGCTGGTTAATCAATTAATTAACCAAAAAAATTCATCAGCTTTGTATTGTATGTATATTTGCCTTTAGTTAAATTGTTTTCAAAATATTTCAAAGAGTTTACCCCTCGAAATCTCCGGCGCAAAGGGCTCAAAAGTATGCTATATTATTTATGAGTTTTCAAATCGCCGGAGATTTCGTTTTTTACATTCTTATTTTATTATTTTTTTTTACGATTTTTCAGATCGTTTCTGCTGCTCTCTATTTTGTTTTGTTTTTAATTATTATTCTCTGTTAATTATTTTTTTTGCTTTAAACCAGTCATCAAAATTTGAACAAGTCTGTACACAGTTTCAGATTGTTTTTTCAACTTGAATATTCGTCTTAGGTCGATTTATTTTTTGCACATTAAAAGCATTTAGTTTAGTTATTGCTGGGTTTTATTTTTATTTGTTGCACGGGGTTTACCTTTAAATTGCTTAGATTTAGTCGCGTTCCAAGCACGATTCCTTGCTCTTATATGTACTATATGCATTACCGACCTGCCTCTCCTGTTATAGACACTTTGATAAACTTGCTTGCACAGTTAGACATTGAAAATTTCTTTGATATATGGTATGGAGGCCGTTTTTGAACATTTATGTGAAACCCTTTTGGAAATGCTGCCGTTTACATTTAGTTTTTTTTTTAAGTTTTCTTTTTTGTTTGTGTTTAGATTCTTCACCGATTGAATTGAAAATGATAAAGAAAAATCAGTGTGGCCGTAAAAAACGATGTAGTATCAACATAACTCTATAATTCTTGATGCCTGCGAGAGAGAGAGAGAGAGAGAAGGTTTGACTGATCATTTAGTGATCAACCGTTTTTGTTTCAACTGTACGCTATTTAAGGGACACTGATATTCAGGGTTGCTTTTCTGGGTTTTCGGAGTTTTCTCATTTTTTCTCGTTTCTTCTTGGAGTAATCTCTATGGGTTAATCATATTTCTAGGGCTATATATTTAGTATTCTGTCGGCTTTGTTTGGAAAATTCCTTCAGGTGTTCTGGGGCTTCTTGGGTTCTCCAATCTATGGGAATTTCATGTGCCGCTGGTTTTGATATATGTATCTCTTTGATTTTTTCGGGGTCAGAACTTTTAAGGGAATACACACTCAAACATTTAGATGCTCCCGAATTCATTTCTATATAATGTACAGGGAAGGCAAGCCCGGGCTTCTTTTACTTTAGCTTTTTGGTTATAAAACGTAGATACTTATGCATAATATTAAACCTCTTTCATTTTTTATGTTTTTTGTTTTGTTTTAACTAAAACGAAAACAGAACAAACGTAAAAAACAGGCAGCCATTCAAACAGTTAGATTTTGGTTGCAATTCTCATAAACATTCAGTTATATATAATATATAGTATTTCTTGTTTTGGGACTCAAGAGGAGGAGCTCTAGCTCTTGATCTGCTTACATTTTGGTTCAATAACATTGATTAAAAAAATTCTTTATACTTTAGGTTCACTTTGGTATATATATTTTTTTGTTGTTTACATTTTTTCCTTATTTCTTTTTTGTTTGTTTGTTTTTAGTTTAAGTCTTTGTTTTACATCAGTAAGCGTTTGTTTTTATATATTCCTTCCTCATCGCCAGGCTCTGCTCCTGCTGCTCCTGCCTCAAAAATGGAATCCCTAACGGACTAGTCCTAGGCCTGATCTTCATACACACACATTCGTAATACTCGGTAGAAAATGCTTATTGTTTATGCATATATGGTAGGATCGTTCGGAGGAGTCCTGTTCCGCTGTCGAGGGGGGCGGGAGGGGTGGTGGTGTCTTTCTTTTGGGAGCCGCCGTCTCCTTCCGCACTCTCCTAGCCCCGTCTCAGGGGCTCTTGTCATTGCGCGGGGTGAATGTAAGAGTTAACAATGTCAGTTTCGATTTGGATGGTTCAGGCGCCTCCTCGACCGGTGGGATTTTTTTGTCGCAAAAAAACACTCACACACACACATGCTCAGTAGCGGGAAGTATATCCTCCTATATCTTATATCATCTTATATTCTTACAAAAAAAAAAAACGAGTATATTCAAACCCTAAATGCTTAACTTTCGAACTACTCTGATTATTTACGAGTTCTTCATAAATTTCTTGTTCCAAAACTATATACAAGGTATACAAGGATATCCTTCCAGTGCTGCCAAGTAGCCCAGTTTCAGAATTTTCAAATTAGCCTTGAACATAATATTGAGAACTTATTTTTAACCGAATTTGAGATATTATAATTGTAATTTTATAATTTTTAATTAAATATAATGCAAATAAAATGAACTTTGAATGAGAAAATAGGAACAACTTGGACACCACTCGCACTTCCCTTCATTCACACACACTCCCCAGACATTGAGCCAGTGTCACATTCCCCTCTATAAATATTTATATATTTACAATTTTACTAATAAAATATAAAATTAAACTAAAAATGCGATCAAGCAAAATCAGAGGTAAATATCTCAATAAAAATAGAAAATAAATAAATAAACATTAAATAAAATTAGGAAAAACCCAATTTAAACTCACATCATAAATATAAACTAAAAATAATACAAAAAATATTAAAAATAAATTAAAAATCTTATAAATTCTCTGTGACTACCCACTCTATGCCCGGACTCAATGCTATCTGCAGCATTTACTCCATTCCCGCTTAGTATCGCCGCCCGCTGCCGCTACTGCCGCTGGCACAGCCGCCGTCCCCGCTGCTGCCGCTGGCTCCGTCCGCCTGCCAGCGCTTCCGGCGCGCCTCCTTGGCGGCCTGCATCTGGGCGGCCACACGACTGGTGCTCGGTGTGTTGTCGAAGCTGGCGTATAGCTCCACTTCCTCGTCGGCGGCATCGCGGGCATAGGCGGAGCTGGGATGGGTCGGGACCGGCTCCTGCTGCTGCTGCTGCTGCTGCATCTCGAGGGCGGCGGCCAAGGAGGCCATGGCATAGGCACGGGCATCGGTGCGGGCATCAATGGCTGGTGGGTGCGGGCTGCTGGTGGCAACGGCTGTGGTGGCGGCGGCAGGGGCGGAGACGCAGGTGGAGTAGGTTATGCTATGCTGTGTGGCTGCCTCCGAATCCGATTCCTGGGACTGCTGCCGCTGCTGCTGCTGCTGTTGCTGCTGCTGCTGCTCCAAATCGAAACTCACATTCTTACTGTCTCATCCACCCCGGTGGACCTGGACGGTGGCCTCGGCGGACTCCTGCTGGCGCAACTGCTGACGGTACGCATCCAGCTCGGGCATCCGATAGGTGCCGAGATTCACCTGGACCATGAGCGTCTCCATGATGCGTTCGTTCTTCATCGACTTGGAGGGCAGGACGACGGTGAGCAGCTCACTGGGCGATATCCGGCACAAATTTAAATCGCGCGTCAGCCGCTCCATGATGCACTCGAACTCGAACTGTGTGTCCTTGTTCGGATGATTCTTCAGCTTGCCCACCTTGTGCTGTGCCCAGGCCAGCATCGCCTCAAACTTGCGTATCTCCGGCGTCTGCAGCTCGCGGCACATGATCATCTGGACCATTGACTCGGACAGATGCAGGAATTCCGGGCACTTGAACAGCGCATGCGCCTTGCTCTCCACGAACGACAGTATCATGTTGACCAGCTCGGAGGCGGATGTGTAGCGCCAGTAGTAGTTCTCCAGCGAGATGAGCATCGGGCATACGACCTCGATGCGCAGGAACTGCTTGCAATGGTGGAAGCACGCCTGCAGCAGCTCCGGTAAATCGTAGTGCTCTGCGGCGCATAAAAGGCCTGTAATGGTGAAAGAGAGAGACGAGTGAGAGTGAAAGAGGAAGTGAGTTTGAGGTGTGTAACTGGCATGTCCTTAGGCATGCATTCCCGCTTCCGCATGTGGTAAGCTGGGGAATCAGGTGACTAAATTGTATGCTGCTCCCTCATGTATACAATTCGGTAGGAAATTTTTTTTTTGGATCAAAATATATATAATATTAGAATGCAACACCATACTTTATGTAATGAACAAAGTCCGTGTGGAATTCCATGCGCAACTGGCATGTCCTTTGGCATGCATTCCAAATTCCACAAGTTGTAAGCAAAGGATTCTGGTGCCTGAAACGTGCGCTGCCTCATTCTATATAGAATTTTGCGCTCAGGAAGGATATTTTATAATCTGGATAAAAAATACACCCCCACACAGGACTCTTCAGGACTCAATCTCTATTTACCTGGTATGGAGACGCAGGTGAGCGGACAGGTGCCCGTGTGCAGGTAATCGAGCAGCACCCGAAACGTATCCGGATCGAACTCAATGATGTTGAACTCGGTCTGGGCGAGCTTGGCCCGGTCCACTTTTTGGGCATCGGCGCAGACGGAGAGCCGGGGCACGGCCAGTTGGTTGCTGCCCGGCTTGTCCTTGTCCTTGTCCTTGCTGTCCCTGTCTGCAATCGCCATTGTTTTGGGAAGTGGTGCGCGCGAGGTGGTGGTTGGGAGTGGTTATCGGTTGTCGGTTAGCGGTAATCAGTTATCGGGTATCGGTAGTAGCAGTACAAGTCGGTAGTTGTCAAAAATAACGATAACGATAACAATAATTCGATGGCAAATCAAAAACCGCAAATCATAGAACAAAATCATTTGTCAGTTGGTAAAAATAAATCAAAAAAAAAATATATATTATCGATAAAAAGTTTATGTTTTATGTTTGAATTAATTATTTATTTTTTTTTTTTGTGGGGAGTGGCAGTGGGCGGTGGCGAGTCAGGTGAGATGAGAGAATGACAAGATTTTGTTTGTTGTTTAATTTAAATTATTTCGTTTGTTTTTGAACATATTTTCAGAATCAGAACAGAAGAGTCGAAAGAGAGAGAAGAGACACAAACAGAGAGGAGCAGAGAACGATAACAAACGAATATGACAAGACAGAAAGAAGAGGAGAGATATAGGCCAAGAAAGAGAGAGAGAGAGAGAGAGAAAGAGCAAGAGAGAGAGAGAGATCATAACAGTGTGGTGAGTTTGAATCCAATGGTAAGAATTTCGCATAACAGTAAAATGCAAGCAGTTTTTTTGGGTGGTGAACAGTGGTGAATTATGGTGAGTTTCATGGTTAAAGGTGATTTTTGATGCAAATTTAATGTTTTAAGGTGTGGAAATATATATTAATAATTTATGATTAGATGGGGAATTTAATTTCAGCTCAAAATGTACGAGATGGCACGATATTTTAGGCAGGCAAATCAAAAAAAGCAAATCATTAATACAAGGATGTTGTTTAAAGTGCATTGGAAACCAAAGGAGGATGCAAAATTATTGGAGAATTACGTCCAAAATAACCAAGGTATTTTTACAACAAAAGAGGTCAAAATAAACAACGACAGGAAAGAGTTGTGTGATTTGTTCGTTCGCAATTACAATATTTATGGTAAATATATTCATGGGTCAATGGGTTTTTTTTGGTTTTAATTGTAAAATAATTGTAATTTTCTTAGGCAAAGATGTGCGGCGTGCGTTGCAGGTAGTAAGTATTATTAACATTAGTTAGTTTAGTAAGTTTAGTACGAGTAATTTACAGAGGGTACGGGAGTCAGGGTTTTACGGGATCAGTGGATCATGGGATCAGGATTTTGGGGTGATATCACAGGTCACGGCGTACGGCGGACGTATACATAATATATATGTGTGGTGGGCAGAGAAAAATTCAAGACAAATCGCACAGCAGCGCAAGAGCAAGAGCAAGTTCGGAGAGAGACAGACAGAGAGAGAGAGAGTGACAGCGTGTGGAGAGAAAAGAGAGAGCGGAGAAAAGAGACACGCATCGATATGGTTGCATTGCACCGACTGAAAACCCTTACTCGAACAGTCCGTGGACGATATCCACTTCTTCTTGTCATCCGGATTCAGTTGATTCGTGTTCTTGTTCCTTATCGACCGGCCCCAGCCCGCCGTGATGGTGCCCAGCCGGGAGAAGGCCCGCTTCACCATCGGCGACGAAGGCACGCTCTTCGGCCGTATGGAGTCCGAGTCCGGAACGGTCAGGTAGTTGTTGCTTTTCGGCTTCTGGTTCTGTGGCGACACGAGCGATGGGGCGGGACGGGCGAAGATCTCAGCGACAGGAATCTGTGGCGATCCGAAGCCGGTCTGAATGCCGTAAAGCATTTCCTGTAAAAGTTTATGGTATTTTTAGGGTGTTTTTTTGTATGTTTCCTCTCATTTTTATAACCAGTTAAGATTTGTTAGCTGTTTATTAAAAGGTATAAATTTAAATATAGAAAAATTTCTAAGAAATGTTGGGTATTTTTTCTATTTTAAAGCCTCATTTCTTCTTAATAAGGATAACACTGCGTATACGTGATGTCGGCTTAAACCACTCATTGCTCATACGCACTGTGGTCCTGCTAAAATTTTTAAATTATGAAAAAAGAACACTTGCTAAATTAATGAATTATTTATTGTGATTATTTTTAGAAATTGTATGGAAAGTTTAGGGTATTTTCTGAATTTTCACGTTCCATTTTTGGATTTCGACACTCTTTCAGATACAAAAGCTTTTCTCAAGTGCAAATTGAAAAGAAAGCTATATATTTCCTCAAGAAAAGTATTTTAAATCAATATTCAATATTTTAAGAATGTGATTTGATTGATTTTTGGGCAGTCTGTGTTTAATATGAAAGGACAACACTGCGTATACGTGATTTCGGTATAAGCTAAACATAGAGCATACGCAGCGTTGCCCTAAATTATATATTTTGATTTTTAATATTATTAATTACTCATCTCTCAGTCTCACCTGAAAGACCCTGCTCCGCACACCAAGTATCGCCCGGACACCAATGAATCGCGCCTTCTGCTTGGACTGGCCCACCAGGAAGACAACGTCGAAGAGATGGGCGTTGGTCAGGCACGATGGTTCTTCGTTGAGGAATACGCGGGTGAAGTCCTTGGCCAGCTGGTCGTAGTCCTCGAACTGATCCCGGACAGAGTCGAGCAGCGGCGACGATGGTCTCATGTGGCCTGTGGATAAACGGGCGTTCGAATGTACAAATCATTCGTTGGACTTGACCTTAAGTCTATCTAATAGTATATTTAGCTTGGGAGAAGGTTCTGTGTTGTGTGTTTATGTTTATCGCTGAAAGAAATGTCTTTAAATAATATATGCGTGCATGCGTGTGTATATATAGAATGAATATATAAATATTTGCTAGATGTCTGTTGGAAATATTAGAATTTAACAGAGGGTCTTGTGGTAAGAGGATAATCATTCAAGCACACAAGCTATATAGATTTTGTGCTAAATTAAATTAATTTTGGAAAAGTGTGAAGAAAGCCAATTGAAATCTTTATCTTTATAAATGATTAACACTCCTAGTTCTCTCTTTTTTATTTCATTTTGAAGCCATTGCAGCTCACCACATTTTTTGAATATTTTTTTCGGGGGCTTGATTTTGGGCTGCCATCAATCTTAGCAGCTTCGCCAGGCTCTAAATAGTTGCTGGAAAAAGGCTAGAACAAGGCCAAATAATATCGAACAATAGAGAAAGAGAGAAGGCCATAAACAACTCAAAGACTTAACACAATAAACACATACTATTTAGGCAACATAAAATATTAAAAGGTATGAAATGATTAAAGCCTGTTTGGGTACAAATATAAATAGGAAGGAACTTCTTTAAGTTTGTTATTTTGTTACTTGATAAACTTTACTTTTACTTAAGTTAAAAAATTATATTGAAAAGTAAGAAGAAAATATTTTTGATTTAGAAAACTGACTGGAAATAATGGCAATCGAATAAGGAATTCCCACAGCTATAGTCTCCAAAGGCAATTGAGCAATCTCTATGACAGCCTGTATATAGCATATATATATATATATAGATATATATAGAAAAGAGCCTGGAATTTATGCATTGAAAGGAGAGAGAACTACATATTGATGCTGGAATTTGCATAACTTTAATATGCATAGTTCAGAGGCAGGTCTCTCCCTTTGGGGATCACTTCAATTTCCTCAGCCTCAACCTTTTCCTTTCTGTGTCCGTGTCCCTCTCTGCTTGAATGTATTATAGTGTGTGAGTGTGTGTGTTTAAGTGTGTGTGTGTGCGAGTGAATAAATCAAATTAGATTTGTGTGTTGTCTAATGCAACAAATAGCAACAAATAAATAACAAGAAATCTAAACAAAATCACAACAAGCACCAACGACACCATCAAACAACAACAACAACAACGAACAACGAACAAACGAACGAACGAACAGCAGCCCTGGGTGTGTGTGTGTGTGTGGGGGGGGGGTGTGTGTGTGGAGTGTGAGGGTGTGTGTGTGCGGGGTGGCAGCAATAGATTTCCTTCCACTGATAAAATTATACAAACATGAACCATATTTCTTAGACGGACAATGGACAATGTACACAGAGAGAAAATAAATTGTATAAATACTACAAATATTAAATACAAGCCTTATTTCTTGTATTAATTTTTATAAGAAAAGATTTCTTCAAATCTTTACAAAAAAAATTAAATGTTAAATTTAATTTTTAAAACCCTGCCAAAGTTTGCCTAACATTTAATGGGTTTCCGTAAACAAAACTTTGTTTTCTTTTCAGTGTATAAATAAATGCTTGAGCTTGGTTGTGTGTGTGTGTGTAAAGGAAGAGCAGCTTGTCCTCGCCTGGGACTGTCTCTGTGTCTGTGTCTGTGAGCGAGGGATTGTGTGACATGAGGCACGTTTCCGGTGGGCACAAACACAGCCGGATGTGTTAATGGCGGAAGCGGAAGTGTCAGTGTGTCAGTGTGTGTGTGTAGGGGGGCGGTTCTTCTTTTTTTTTTTTCTTTTTTGGTGAAAGTTCAACCGAAAGCAAGACAAAACGATTAATCAAACATACTCGCACTCGTACTCGTATTCGTATTCGTACAGGACCTGTGTCACAAAAGGAGCGCGCGCCAAATGCAAATGTCTCCACAATTTCTCTCTTCTCTTCTTTTTTTTATTTGTATATTTTCTTTTTCTCTCGCTTTTTAGGGTCACAGTAATGTCGGCAATTTGTTGTCGCGAATTGTTTATAAATCTCCTTAAGGTCCCTGGCCATGTTAAGTCAAAATGATGGGCTTTAAAGCCTCAAAGGAAATAGAAAGGAGAAGTGCGAAACTGTGGAAAGCGGGAGTGAAGGATCTCATTTTAAGGATTTCCCCAATGACAGATAACGGAAATCATTTTGAAAAGAGTGTGACCAGAATAAATGAAATCTTTTTTAAGGGACAGTGTGGCCAGCTTCGAGAGTCGCAAAACATTATAAACTTATTATTTTACAAGTGTCTCTCAAGCCTTTTTAAGCCAGAAAAATCCCATCACAACGATCGATTTGATCACAATAACATTCCGATAAATCACCACTTTTGATGATTTATCGAAATTTGTAAATTTCATCGATATCTTAATACTCGTTTGCATTTGTGAGCCCTTCTTATGCGTGGTGCTTCCAACAGAAATATTACGAAATTGTAAAGCATAAAGACAGGCAGGCAGGACATGCTGGGCAGGGGTCGTGCTCGAGGGGTGTGGGGAGGGTTCGGCCCACATACTATGCCTCACACACAGGTGCAACATGGCACAACACGACGTGTGTGTGAGTGACGATGTCGAGTGCTGCAGTTGCAGTTGCTGTAGCTGTAGCTGCTGTTCCAGCTGCGATTGTTGCTGCTGCTGCTGTTCAAATTGATTGTTGTTGTCGTTGGTGTGTCTGTGTGTTGTGTTGTTGTTGTTGAATGTGTTGTTGTTGTAGTTGTTCTTGTTGTTGTTGTTATTGCTGCCCCGCTGCAGCATGATAAGCATCTCGTGACTGTTGCCGCTGCAATAGCAGCAGACGTTGCCGCAATGTTGCTGCTGCTGCTTCAGCAGCTGCTGCTGCTGCTGCTGCTGTTCGTGGTGTGTGTTGTTGTCTAGGACACGGGCATGCAACATTTTGAAATATTCATCCTCACCGATCGGTCGCCAGCTGCCGCGGCGATAGGGCTTCGGTATCTGGCCAGTCTCGGCGTGATTGGACAGATTCATCACCAGATCCTCGAGCATCTGCGACCGTGTCCGCTCCTGCATCCTTGCGAATTTCGGTGCCGAATACGACGCCCTCTCTCCGTTGACGATCTTCGTCAGCAGCCACTCCCTGCAGTGTTGTGGGTTCAGTCGGGTTGTCAATGGGGTTGTCGGGTTGTTTATTGCTTAGAGACTCATCACTCACCTGAACATGGGACCCTTTTCAAACACGGACTGCTCCCACAGGTAGGGCTTGTAGGCGCCCACCTCGTCTCTGGTAACCACGGATACCTCGTATCTTGTGGGTTTGTGCTTGATCCTGGCAGAGACACGAACCTAAAGGACGAAATAAAGGGTTTAGAATAGAAATAATAATATTTAAAGATAAAGAATGACAAGAAATTAATAATTACAAGGAGAGAGTGATGGGAAGCTCGATACTTACCAGGATGAACGTGTGCAGAAAGTGACTCTTGATGCAGGCAGGACTGAAGCGAGTGTTGTCCGCCTCCAGGAAGACCACGCACACGATGTCATTGCCAATGTGGCGCTTCCTCTGCAGCTTCTGCGGATCATGCTTTTCGTATGGCAGCAAAGTGGACACATGGAACATGATCTCGATGTTGCGCCAGTTAGTGTACACAGAGAAGAGACCTTTAAGGACAATGCAAGTATATCTATATAGTATATTGTATGGAATAATCTATATATTAATGCTTACCTGTGAGGTCGTGCACCGTGTCAAGGCCACCTTTGTATTTGTCAAATCCTCGCAGCCGGACGCGATCGCCTAGCAGAGTGAGGAACTCGTCGAAGAGCGGTGAATTTTCATTATTGTCCAGAATTTGCTCTTCGGTATACTGATCCTCTTTGACAAATATGACGCCAACTTTTAACTCTGATTTTATAAAAACCTAAGGAATGACAGGGTTATATCTAGCTCGGAATATATCTATATATATCTTTATTACCTGATCTAATTTTAATAATTCCTCTGGCGTGTCGGGTAATTGTCCTAACGTTAAAGGTGGATTTAAATTAACTTCTTTACCTAAAGATCTAACTACTTCCTCGCGATTATATCTGAAAAGAGTGCAAATTTTATCAAATTGAACTGTTAGGATCCTTCAAGGAAGCTTACCTATCGGCAAACACACAGGAGGCCGGTATCAGTCCATGCACTGTATAGGAGCCAGCACGCACCAGGATGCGGAACTGGTCCCGTCCATTGAGCGTCTCCTGCTTGATGGACAGGATGACCGGGCCCAGGTCCTCGTCACTGGTGAAGTAATTCCAATGCTCGGTGCCATAGAAATACTTCTCGTACGTCTCCTGCTCCACGGAGATCAGTTCAAAGGCGCCCTGCTGGTCCCACTGCTCCTCAATGGTTGTCTTTTTGCGCGGACTAAAAAACAGAGATTATAATAAGTTTCTATTGGGTTAGATTCTCTCCGAAGCAAGCTTACCTGGGCGTGGCCTCGGAGTCCTCGTCGTCCTCGTAGAGATCGCTGCACTCGCGCTCCAAGTACGCATCGCTGGCACTGCCCGCCCTGATGTCCTCGTGCTCCGAGTCGCTCTCATCCCAAATGGTGTGCGGGGTAGGCATGGTGATCTTCTGGCGGGAGCACTCGATCCAGTAGCCGGGCGTGGGCATCAGGTTGTGCGGATATTCCTCGCAGAACTCATCTGGAAAGGGATGAATATATAAATATCTTTCGAAAGAAATTACAAGAAGAATTCCCATAAAATTAAGGGAAAAGGACATATAGGCTTAGTCGACTCTTAAGCCCGGATTTCGGCTTCAGTTTCGATTTCGCTTTGCCCATCATGGGAGACCCCAAGCCCCATTATGGCAAGTTTTTGTTGCTCGTTGCCCCCCGCGAAATCTTTCCTGTCTTGTGTCGAAAGTTTATCAAAGTTTCAACTTTTTAGCGGCTTGTGGCTTTTACATTTTGGCGAAAAACTGTTGCCTTCCGTGGGAAGGAGAAGGAGAAGGAGCAGGAGCAGGAGCTGGCGGAGAAGGCTGCCAATTCCTTTCGACTCTAAACAAAATAATTTAGTTCAATTCAATTAAAATGCAAATACCGTAAACGTTGGGCGTCGCGTGAGTTCCCAGTCATAAGGCAGAGGGAAAGTTTTCCCTCTTCCTCTCCCCCTGTCCCAGTTGCCTTTCCCCACAGGCTTTTCCCCCCATCCCTCCCCCCAAAATGATTGAGTTGGAAATTCGATGCGGCGCATCGTCGTGAGTCCATAATGTGCCCACAAGTCTCTTTCTATGGAAGGGACAGTGGGGCAAAATCAAGTAAAATCAAGACTATCCTATCTTTGATAATATCGATATTTAAACAATAAATGTGTTGTCTCAATATTTAAACGATAAATGTGTTGTCTCGATATTTATAAATATTTTAACTTTGGATATATAAAACATTACAATGTCTTTGAAATGCTAGGAAGTGCGGTAAAATATTGAAAGATTTAAATTGATATTCTAATATTGCGATATATGGAAAATAAATCGATATTCTGTTTGATATATCGGAAGGTGTTAATTGTCATTGTTGAAAATTGAAGTTTTATACAAAAAGTAGACTCTTTCTTCGAGAATATTGACATTTTAAATGTAATTTTGATATAATTTAATTGATATCATTTAATTAAATTAATTCTTAATAATATTTTCGATATATGTGGGCTAAATTATTATTCTGCTTGATATATTGAACCAATAAATTCTAAAAAAGAGATAAGACCAGTAAAAAACATTTATCGCATATTTTTCGATTATTCCAATAAGACGTCCAATAAGCTTTACGTTAACCTTTTGGCCAGAAAAACCACTTTTATGGCACACAGTGCGTCCCAAGCGCCATGTGCCTTAAAGATGATGATGATGATGGTGATGGCGGGCACGGGCACGGGCACGGGCCTGACATTGATGGTGTTCTGTTCTGTTCTGTTCTGTTCTGTTCTGTTTTGTGGGTCCTGCGGCTGCTCCTGTGTGCCGGCAGTAAAACGCTGCCCTGCACCGAGATGGGAACTATGATCTAATTAAGGAGCGCTCACCGTTCACCGTTCGCCGTTCGCTGTTCGCTGTTTAGCCCCCGTCACACATGTGCCACACATTTTATGCCGCAAGTTTTCCTTGCTTGCCACGCAGATGCCGCTTATTTTTCGAGGCAGGAGCAGGGACAGAGGGACAGACAGACAGACAGTGAGTGCCATAAAACGGTGGCCCTGCCTAATTCAAATTTGAATAACTCGCAGCGTGCGCCGCTAAGTAGGCAATGAAATCGCTTGCCGGCGCTGTTTTTCCTGCGGCCAGGAATAGGCCCAGAAAAGGACCAAAAGGAGGAGCAGGAGGAGGAGCAGGAGGAGGAGCAGAAGGAGCACAAGGAGAAGGAGCATTTGTACCATGAGCATAAGGAGGTTATGGTTACGACTGTGCCACGGAGGAGGCGGATGTTCGTTCGGTCAGATGTGCGTGTAAATTGCGTGCGCCAGCGCCCCCGCGGATGTGCAATATATTTGATATTTTAAGGCCAGTTAAGCCTCGCAGCCTCGCATCCTGTGCCCATTTTTGGGTCATTTGGATTTACGCCTCACTTTTCCCCGTCTCCCATTGCCCTACTCCCTGGCCATCCTGGTAGATACCAGGCCTGTTTGCTTCATTTTTCACTTAAAACTCAACTCACAGCTCGTGTTGCAGCTGCTGCAGCATGCAGCAGGAAAATGGAAAATAGACAACATAAAAAACCAAAAAAAGGAAAAGCGGTGAACGAAGAATGGAAAACAAACAACCGAATTGATGGCCAACCATTTGAGGCTCTCCTTGGGCTAGAGTTGACTCACAAAAATCCCTTAAAAAAAACCATAAAAAAAGGTGGAAAAATATAGGAAAATATAAGGGATAAATATCGATAAATATCGATCAATATTTTTAAATTCTCTAGATTAATTTACCAAATAAAAACTATTATGACATCAAAGCTTCTTTTGCTTAGTTATAGTTTAGTCTTTCAACTTTGATTTCTTCACAAAATTCACATCGATAAATATCGATTTATCTTCAAAAGGATATATATCAATCAATACTTTTAAATTCTCGTCTTTAGTTTCCCTTATATAAAATCTTTTATGACATTAAAGCTTCTTTGGCTTAGTTTAGTTTTCAACTCTAACTTCTTCACAAAATTCGCATCGATAAATATCGATTTATGTTTGGCTTTTAGCAATCAATCTTGTGCAGTGGAATATTATTTATCGTGGCCAACTATCAGTTGAAGAGGCAGATATACCTGGCGGTCATTTGGGAAATAAAATTAAAATCAATCAATCAAGAAACCAATGAGGCGGGAATTAAAGAAGGCAAAAAAGGATATAAAAAAAAAAGAAAAACACGATGACAGGACGTCAATCCCTGCTTAATGGCTGACTGAGTTTTTGCTCCTTAATTCATTCACCGTTAATTATGAGCGAGGCTAATCCTGGCCCCAGTTCCTGCCGCGTCATCCACTCATCAGGCCGCCGGTCCTGGCCACAAGGATTTCCGCTTACACAACACAAACTGGCACTGGCCCTGGCCTTGGTCCGTGGTCCTTAGTCCTTGGTTCCCTTGGCCAACAATGCAGTTCGGGCCGCCACATGACTGGGCGGGATTTGCTTTCACCCAACTCTCTGGCTCTCTGTTCTTTTTTTTTTTATGTTCTGATTCTGATGCGCCCTGGAAATCCATTAGCGGGCGGGAGCAGCCCTTCCCTGCGGCGATGACGATTCCTTCAAGGATCACGCAACATTGCATTAGCATAAAGTGCCGCCACAATGGCCTGACATTTCACAAATGACTCGCAGCGTAATGGGCAGCCTCGGATGGAGACATACATATGTAGGCGTTGTGCAAAAAATATAAATAATATAAAAAGGGGGGGCCAGAAAAACGGACTTTTAAAAGGGAAGAGAAGCTTAAAAGCACTCTTTTTGGAACAGCTGTTGAATCTGGGATTGGCAGGAAGTTAATGTACACACAAATATTTAAAATGAAATATAATATTTACTATTTAAAAACAATTTAAGACACATAGTTGCAATGTAAGAATCTGGAAATACGAAGCAATGTACAGTCATAAAACCATTTTTCTAGATTTAAAATTTTAAAAATCGTTAAAAAAATAATTTATGCCGAAATATAACGCACATGTGCGCCTATAATTCCCAACTGGTTCTAACATCGCCCGCATGAAGTGACGGTTTTAGAAATGTGTGTGTATTGTGTGTATAGGAAGCGGTAAGTTTTTACTGGTTATTTTTAGTAAAAATAATTATTTTATTTCTTAATTAAAAAACACCCTTAAATTAAGAAAAAAATTCACCCTTTAATGGTCGAAGAAATGCCTTTAAAACAGTAAGAACAAATTGGTCAAAAAACCCTAAAAACAAAGAAAGATCCTTATAAATTTGCAAAAAAATTTACTTTTAATTTCAGGAAAGTTTCCCCATTAATTCTAAAATATTTAAAAGTTACTTAATTTTTTTTTTGACTTCTTTTTATTGTATTAATCCGATTTATTAATCAAAATATCGATTAATCTACCATATAATACAACCTTAAAACATCGATTTATGCATTTATCGAATTGACCTGCAAATATCGATAAAGTATCTAGATTTTCAGCCATTTTTAGCCAAATTTGAGTGCCATAAAATCTGTAGGCGTTACGCATCTTAAAGCTAATGTTATTTTTTGAGGTACATCATATTCAATCTTGATTTCACAGTGACTTATTTATGGCCTTTTTCGGTTGGATTTCAGGAGAATATGGCCTTATCCTTATCCCTATCCCCAACCACTATCAAATGTCACTCTTGGCTACTTGCCCATCCATTTCCAGCCCCACTTCCGCCTTCGCCTCCGTCTTCCCCTCCACTGGTATTTCCCCTGCCCCGAGCCGCACACTTGACATTTTTTTCTTTATCTCGCCATTTGAATTTGTTGCGCATCCAGTTTCTGGGGGGGGCTTGGGGCTTGGGCCAGGACTTTTCAGGCATTTCCCTTTTAGCCACGGCTATTTGCTTTGTATTAAGCAAGCCCCCCGGTTTTTCGGCCGCCTTTCGCGTCTGTCTTGCCAGCGTTCCCCTCGGCATTCCGGGGCAAGGGACGCTTGTTCGGCCTAAATGGAGGACACTTTGGGTGTCATTAATGATGTCAATGGCGACAATAAGGTCGGCGAGTCAACATTAGAGGGCGGAGCGGCGGCGAGACAGGAGGAAACCCTACACGGGGCCTGCATATGGCCAGGCAAGCCGCCATGCTGAGATGGTCAAGAAATATCGCCTCAAATATCAAATAGCCAGGATTTAGATATGCCGGAAAATATAAAAAAAATAAAAATATTTAGTTTGCTTTAAAATTTATAAAATTAAAAACAAAAAATTCTATATATATCGATTTTGTTATCAATTTTTGGATAAAAGATACGAGTAATTAATCGAAATATTTGAGATTTGCAGGAATAATCTAGCTTGTTGTATAACGACAGTAAAATATCGATTAGGTTAGTCATAAAGTATCGAAATTACAAGAAAATTTAAGTTGCTTGTTCGATAAATTAGCTGGTTGTTTATCGATAAAATACATAATTATTTTTTAATAGAGAAAACAATGTAAATATTCATATAATTATAATTTGTATTTGTATTATAGGTAATCTTTATCGAAACTACATGGGTAACGTTAGTTCACAATACGACTCTTTCGATAATCGTTCCTGTTTATGTATCGATAATGTTGGTTTGTTGAATATTTATTATTTTATAAAATAATTTATATACCCAAAAACATATTTAATTTTCTATTAGTTTCAATTAAACTATATATTTTTATAGCTTAATTTTTTACTTGATTGCCAATTAATCGATTAATTGCTATTCATCGTCCTTTTGGTCATTTCTAGCAAATTCGCCACCAATTTGTTAGCTTTCTATTTGGTTTATTTGCTTATTAATTGTTGCCAGACGCAAGTTGGAAATTGGTTTCGGTGGCCCTTAAGTTGAAATTGCTTTTTACTTTCTATTTTGTATTGATTTCTTTTTCATTTTTTTTTTCTCACTGCTACGATTTCATCTTGATTCCAACTGCCATTTGCAGGACGAATAACAATGGGACTGAGGGAGGGAGAGAAAGCTTAAATAAACACGGCAACACAATCGAAACAAGAACAAAAGTTTGGCCAAAAGTAAAAAGGAAACCAATTCCGGCAGAGATGCAAAGGAATCAAGGCGACAAGCGACAAACAAAAAAGCAAATCAGGCAAACAAAAGTTTTTTTTTTTGGGGGCGGAGAAGAGTCCTGTAGCTTCTCTTGGCTCTCTAAATGTTGTTGTATTTCATTTTTTTATATTGAATAACTAGTTAGTGAATGAACCTTAAAGTTGATACCTTATTTAAGGAAGTTTATGTTTCATTTAGTTATTTCCTAAGAAGCTCTAAATAGGGATTGCTTTAAACTTAAAAAAATAAATAAATTAAAAACTATAATTTCCTTACTCTTGATCTTTACTATATATATTCTTTATATTCGATTTTCCTGGAAAATCTCAGAGATTGAATCACAGCTTTATGACTTCTGACTCGGCTGACGAGTTCCTGAGAGCTTTGCCAACTGTTTACAATAAGCGTCTGGGCGTCGTTCGGCGGCTAACGTGCTGATAACCCTTTCCACATTTTCACCATTTTCCGCATTTTCCACATGTCACGGCGAACGACTGCAACGTGACGGGAAAAGAGGTCCGCCCAGTGATTTTTTCTTCTTTTTTTTTGGGGGGAACTGAACTTCAAGTGTTGGAGGTTTGTGTGTGTGAGTGCGTGTGTGTGTGGGTGGGTGTGCGTATATATATATAGTTCGCATCGGGGCATTAAGCCTTTGCATTCCACTTCACTTTCACTTTCACTTGCACTTCCGTTGCCGTTTCCATTTCCGTTTCCGTTTCCGTTGACGCTTCCACTTCCGTTGACAAATCAGAAAATCCTTCTACGAATTTCCTTAAAAACATATAGTTTTTTCTCTCCGTGTGTGTACGTGTACTGGGCACACTCACTGTAAGAAGTAACACCAAGCGGCTCTGAGAAAAACGCTTTGATGATTACAATTTACAGTGTGCGTTGCCAGTCATGGAATTTTTCGCTCTCAACGCGGCGTATGCGTGATATTTTCTACACTTTCTTGTATCTGTATCTGTAGCTGTATCTGTGTGTCCGTGTAGCTGTATCTTCTGTAGCTGCGGCCTTGACTTCAAGTCAAGGAGAACACAAAATTTTAAAACGATTAAAATCTGTGCAGGGCCCCCGACAAGAAAAGTACGAAAACTGAAGCCTAAGCACAAAATTTCCTTATTAATAATTTACAAGACCAAAAAAAAAATAAGGAAAAGAACAACCAGTCCGTAAAAAGAAATGAAAGCCCAGTCAGGGGGGGGGCATTAAAATTCATTAAAGCGCAAATATCAAATAACAGAAAGCGGATAAGATATTAAAGGCTGGAACGGGGGTCGCTTTTCCCTCCGATTGACCTCCTTTTTCCGCCGGACTGACAAGGGGTTACCTGCAGATGGAAGCGATAGGGCAGCGCCGCTAAAAATAATTTTGCCCCAGGAAAAGCAGGAAAAGCGAAAGGCAGGCCAGGCAGGTCCTTTGGTCCCTTGCTCGCTGCCTCCTGGTCCCTGCCTCCTTGGTCCGTCATGCATTTGCATAAAAGCCAACTAATTTTTTCGGTGCCACCCTGTTTGCGTTTAATCAAAAATGAAGACCAGAAATTTGCGTTGGGCGCCGTAAACTACACAGCCCATGTTTGACGTGTCAGCAGCTAGCGGGGAATATATATATATATATATATATATATATATATATAGTCCCTGAATTGGGCCACTGACGGGGGTCTGGGCACTTAACCGGGGCTCGTTGTAAATTATAATTGGTCACAGAACGCTTAGCCAGCGGCTAAAGCCGGCAAGAGGGGCTCGTTCTCGTTGGCCATTTTGGGGTTAAGCCTTCAAAATATTACAAAAAAAATATATATATTCATTTCATCCTAGAGTTATAACGAAAATGTTGAAAATTTGAGAGAGAGCAAGCAAAATAATTAAATACATTTCATTTTTTTTGAGTATGCAAATCTTGAATCGTTATCCCCAAATAATTTTCAAGCTATTTGTTTTGATTGTGCCTTCGACGTGATGAATCCAGTGGGTGGAAACGTGTTGAGTCTATCGATGGAATTGGCGAATAATTCGATTTATTTTTCCCGGAAATGGAAGCTAGGAAGAAGCCGTCGGTTCCATAAATGTGTTTAGCGTGAAATGCAAGAATATAAACAAGTAATTGTAATCGAATATTGCATTGAATAATGAATGCTCTCTGGCAGGGAATTAATCTGATGCTCTCTCACTCTCTTTCCTGCTTCCTTGCCTGCCAAGTACAAGCAGTAGCGAACGCGAGAGTTTATTTAGTATGAGTTCTCTCTGAGAGAGCTTTGCATGCTGCGACTCAACTATGAGAGAGAGAGAGGACGCTACGGGTTAAACAGTAAATATGGGGTTTGCTTATATATTAATTAATTAAATAGTAATAATAATAAAACAAAAATATATAATAACTAAAGAATACATTATATTAGGAAGTGTGAATCTAACAATGCTGATGTCAGAAAATTCCCAAAAAATAGCTTTAACTTGGCACTACTAACCCTATAAAGTATTTATTTATCTTTTATAAATATGTTAAAATGTTAAAAAGAAAGAACCTGTGCTCAGTGCTACTCAAAATGTGTGTTTTTGATTTCGATGTCAACTTGATATAAGCAATTGTGGCCAGATTATGAGATGAAAGTGGAGGAGGTTTCAACCTAACAAAAAAAAAAACAAAAAAAAAAGCACCAGAAATACATATAAACCGTGAACAATGCCTGTGTTTTCTGGGGAAAAGAGAAAATTGGAAATTCATGTTGACAAGTGGATGCTGCCGGCGTCCTGTACGTGATGGAAATTTCAATTTTTCGAATTATGCGTCACTCGGAGCGAGGCGAGGCAGAGCTCACCCAAAGCTCGAACAAAGGATACCCTGTGGCTAAAAGTCCTTTGATAACATTAAATGGAACTTAAGGAATATATATAAAATAAAATCTAGGTTTATTTTCAGACTTTTTAAGGATTTTCAGGAATTCTCTTGTAGTTATCCTTTGGCTTATTCCCAAATATGTATACGAAATATTTCCTTAATTTTTGGCAAATACAGGATACTCCCCTTTTGGCTGGATTATTGAAATATTTTTGTTCTTTTCCCGCTCCGTGCGAATGTGTGTAATCAGCAATTAAGGTTTATTGCCTTTAAAGTGCTGGCATTTGCCGCCATTCCGTTGACACTGCCATTTTCAGCCACTGGATGGAGGATTTTCCCCAGGACCAGAACCAGGACCAGGACGAGGGTGTTGCATCATAATGATGATCGCCAGGACGATCATCGGCAGCGTCAGCGTCTGGCCTCATGCACTTTTTGTTAATCAAGTTGCAAATTGGCCAATAAGCCGCAAAGAGCCGCCAGGACACGTCCTTAAAAGCCATTGGCCAGCAATTTTGCGGTTGGCCAGAGTCCAAAATGCAAATGGCGGCCAAAAAGCAAAGCCAAATGCAAAGTCAAAACCAAAATCAAAGTCAAAACATAAAACCCAAAAGTGGAGGGCTTTCCAAGTCAAGTGGCCTAAGGATCCCACAAGTGTGGCAGCATTTTCGTAATTATATATGCAGCCTCTAGGACCTTTTTTTTTCTTGATGTATAAATAAAGAGAGTTTTCCTTAAATTAGAGTTATTTAGAGGCATTTGTACTTCTTTCTCTTTGAAACTTGGGTAAATATATAGTAAATATATTCATGGTCGGTTTTGGGGACTCATATTATTTTTGGTTATTGTCTCAATTTCATAATTACGAATAATATGAAAACGATACAATAAGCCAAAATAATATTATCCACTTGAGAGCGGCTTTACTTATCTGTCGGACCTGTGGCACTCTCCCCTTTTGAAATATCATATAAATTCTCGCCCAATTCTATTTCCATTTACATTTCCATTCAATTTACCTGCAACGAGAGGGAAAAAGGTGAAACCAATGAGTGAAACATAAATCACACATTTAATCATTCAATTTCAGGTGGAACCGAAAACTTTCCCGGGAATTTTTCCGATTGAAACAGTGACTAGCGGGGGAGGGGGGAGAGAGGGGGAAAAGCCAGCCAACCGCATGAAAATCGTGTGTCTTTTGTGTGTGTTTGATGTTGAGATTCGTGTCATCGCAGCTGGAATTTGTTGCCCCTGACGGTGGGCAGAGAGAGAAAAAAAAGGGTTCCGAAAATCCTTGTTCTTATAATAATGTTTATAAAAAAAATTCAAGAAAAAAATGTTAGTGTAAATCAAGTGGATTTTGTTTGTAATTAGGCTTTAAAGGCTTTTACTCTTCTAATGAGAAAATTGTTATTATTTTTAAATATTTATTTGTTATATATATTTAAGCATTTTTAAATTAACTTTTTAAGAAATAAACTTATTAAAAAATCTATTAACGATAATTTAATCTATTTCATTGCATAATTACATTAGATAGATTATGCCCTTATGACACTGTTCTGTTGCTTTTAATCATTGATTGCTAAAGAAGACAAGGTCACACTTTTTAATTGTATTAGTTCAGAGTTTCGGTTTTTTTTTTTAAATGAATTTAAGGATTTGTCTTATTTTTTTTTATTAATAATGAAATTTTCTAGATTTTTAAATTAACTATTTATTTATGTAAGAAAAAAACTAATAAAATAATCTTTTAATATTTCTTTATTTAGATTAATTGCATAATTTCATAATATAGATTGTGCCCTTATGACACTGTTGTGTTGCTTTTAATAATTAAAGTCCAAAGAAGGCATGGTCACATCTTTTCATTATATTAGTTCAAAATTTCAATTTTTTCATGAATTTAAGTATTTGTCTTATTGTTTTATTAATAAAGAAATTTTCTATATTTTCTATATGACTATTTTTCTACTTATTACGTTTTGCCTAATTATTTCCGCTTAAAAGGCAGCGTCATAACGCCATAAGTGTAACCAGCTTATTCCACTTATTTATTTTATTCCCAATAAATTGATGAATTTATTTAGTTGTGACCCTATTTTGCTCGCAGTGCATTGACATCTCTGGGCTGGGACTCGCTGCTGTCTGGCGACATGTCGCTCGGGGCATCATAATCACTTTGCACGGCCCAGTGTCAGTGCCATACATCTTTGGGGGCCCGGGAA
Organism: Drosophila punjabiensis; assembly: GCA_008042585.1. Classification (NCBI taxonomy): domain Eukaryota; kingdom Metazoa; phylum Arthropoda; class Insecta; order Diptera; family Drosophilidae; genus Drosophila; species Drosophila punjabiensis. Next base: position 185,683 of record VNJR01006469.1, read on the forward strand.
AAGTTTTCCCTCTCTCTCGCTGGCAGCTGTCGCGGCTTTCCCGCGCTTTGCAAATGAAGTGCTAAATTATGCTAAATGTGCGCCAAAATGTGATTTGAATGTGCGGAACACCAGGGCCTTGGCCCTTGGCCTTCAACCGCTACCTGTACTATATACTTGTACTTGTACTTGTATATATATATATATATATCGTGAGGTAAAAAGGATTGGCAGTCGATGATGATAATCGGGACACGGGGACACGGGACACGGAGCTCCTTCCAATCTATGGCCGTCATCATTTAAGGGACTGCCTTTTCCTTATCCTTGTCGCGAACAGACTTCTGTTCTGCCATGTCGTATGAAAACAAATTACTTTCAAGCGAGTAATCTTTGGGGCAAGTCAAGGGAAAGTCGCTGGGAAAATCGCGCGAGGGGGAGGGGGAGAAACCGGGAAGAAAAGGCATTGAAATGGCGCTGCGAGCGAGTTTTGCTTGCGTCATTGCTTCAATTACAGCAACAGTCGGCGTGGCGTACGCAACAGATTCTGTGATTTTGGAGCAACGCAAAAAAGTCCCCTCAGTCCAGGAATTTTCCAAAAAAAAAAAAAGAAGAAGAAAATGTATAAGAAAAAGAAAAGAAAATAGAGTATGCAATGCAGGAGTCGTCGCCATTTCCACAAAAAAAAGGACCAACGGAAATTGAAAGGTTCCGTCGTAAAGCAACCACCAAGTGTCCCCGTTTCCTTCGAGAAAATGCCACCCACTTCCTGTGTGTGTGTGTGTGACGAAAGTTGCGCCAAAAAATTATTTTGCCGTTAGTCTTGGTAAAGAAAAGAAATATATATATATATAAATTGAGGAAATTGAGTTGGGAAATTATAGTTTATAAAACACACGCCACAAAAACTATATATTTCCTGCCAGGACACAAATAATGGCACTTGCCACAGGACTTCATAATTTTCTCAATCAATTGAGGCACTTTCCAATAGAGAATTCACAAAAGAAGTCGAAAAATAACTCAAACAATTAGTAAAATATTTCATTTTAGTTTTTATTAAAATACTTGAGGGGGAAATACGTTTTTAATTAAACAAAAAGCCAAAGATGCGTTCAAATTCTTTCTGCAAAAACTTGTAAAAATAGAAAAGCCAAAAGGCAATTGTCAAAGTTATCTCTGTGAGTAGAAATTCCGGCATTCAAAATGCAAGTGAAAGTGATGGTGAAAGTGGAGAATGTAACAAAAAGCCAAACAAACAAAGCAACAAATGGGAACAAAAGTGTGCAATTTGCATACTTATTAAGCGAATGCCAAGGATTGAAATTGAAACTGTAAACGGAAGCCAGGACATGCCCGGAGCAGGGAGCAAGGAAAACTAAGAAATATATATATAGATATCTATATAAAATATATATAATTGATTGAGGCTTGGAATGATTCATCATTGAACTTTCACTCCCCTTTCCCCGCTCTCGCGCACAGTGCACTGAATGATTTTGCTATTTTGTTGCCTTTGCTATTCCCATTTTCCTCAACTATGCTTAGCTTTTCCTCATTTCCCCGTTCCCCTACCGCTGCCTTGGGGCCATTTTCACCCCCAGCTAAGTGAATGAAAACGAAACTTTAATTGAAACGAACGTTTGGTGTGCGTTTTTGGGTTAAGTGATTGATTATGTCTTGTTTGCCATTGTACATGTATACGTGCACATGGCTACACTGAGCGGAATTGGGGCTGTAAATTCGGGATTTTTTTGGCTCATTTTTGAGTTAGGATAATTATATGAAATTATCACAACTTGGTTATTTTGAATTGCGAGCTGTAGTTGTTTTTAACAAGTTTTAAGATTAAGTATTTTTAAATGTTATAATTATATTTACACATTAACTTATGTTCAAAGAAACTATCTTTTGAAAATATCGATAAATATCGATTAAAAGTTTGTAAAAGGCTTATATATTTGTGATCTTTCTGCGAGTATTTCTCTGTGAAAAAGCTAGTGATTGTCAAATGTCATATATTCCACATTTCGCCTCTAAAATCTTAATTATTAAATAGTAAAATAATAAAAAACAATTTTCAAAAAAAAAAATAGACTTGATTTTTAAACATTTTTTTTAAAGTGGTAACATCATAAAAATAGTAACAAAATTCCCAAAAATGGAATTAAACTTCATTTTTAAACCAAATATTTCGAAATATTAATCATAAAAAAACTAACACAGGAAAACTGAATTGAAATAAATGCTTGTTTAGCTTAGTTATGAATTTTTTAGTGTTCGTTAACATCACAGAAATTGTCTTGATAAATATCGATTACAAATTTATACAAAAATTCGAATATTAATAAATTATAATGATTATTTTACGTTGTTTACTTTTTGGCACTTTTTTATGGTTATTTTTAAAATTTGATTTTTATTTTATTTTAACCCTCAAAAGAACACCTGTTTTGTGTCAGTGTACGCACACATAAATTTTTTGGCCGTCTGTTATTATTGTTATTGTTATGCTGCTTCTGCTCCTGCTCCTGCTCCTTCTCCTGCTTCTGGGCGTGGCACTTACACACACTCACACGCACACTGCGAAATTGGAAGGGCAACGTGACAGACTGACAGACAGGTGAGTGTGCGTGTGTGCATGTGCGTGTGTGTGTGTGTGAGTGTGTGTGTGTGAGAGAGGAGTGTATGTGGCAGAGTGTCTGCCGCAAACTTTCCGGCAACGAGCAACAACAATTCATTCAGACAAAAAGTTCGCTACAATAAAAGCGAATCGCGCGCGAAATCGAATCAATAATTTAATGCAGGCTTCACCTCCATGTCCCTTTTGATATGTGTGTCTCTCTACATATATATATATATGTATATATTTGATATATACATATGAGTATGTGTGTGTGTGTGTGGGACATATAGCATATATCGGCGTCCAATGCCTTTGTCCAAGCTTGACGTACATAATAATAATGTCTCCTGCCATCGCACTATGGGGCGGAAAACCAGTTTTACTGGTCAAAATCCATGTCGAACTGCAATGTTGCGAACATAAAAGTTTAAGAGTAACTTGCGCTCTGTTAGACTATCCGCTGTTACTGTTAAGTCAACTGTTACTGCAAAAAGAAGCGAGCACTGTTAAATCGCTAATTTATTTTGCAAGCTTTAAATGCCGTGAAAAATTGCAATAATCTAAATGAAGTCAAACTTTTTCGATGCAATCTTATTCAGAGTAGTTTGTAATATATGCTTGCGTGCATTAAATGTAGAAATAGAGAGCGGTTTCGTTGTAATCATGTGTAACATTTAACCTTAAAGAATATAGATATTATTGTTTAATTCTTATATTAAAATTGAGCTGCAAGTGAGTTCAGCTTTCTCCATCTATGGAATTGGCTATATTTTGTAGAGCATTCAATTTTTGTTATATTTTGAATGAAATTTAACTTTTTTGTGACAAATTGAACGCTTTAACGACTAAATATTGAATTTTTATTTATGAGATACGAAATCTGTATACTTTCACTTAGTTTCTTTAAAATAAAGTGAAGAAAGTTATTAATTAATGCCACAAAAAGTGGTCGTTCGTTCCATAGTGCATCGGTCTTGGCTTGTTTGCCGCTTGTTAAGCTCCCCGCACTTTCCCCTTCTCCCTTGGCCACTTTCCCCCCCTAATTTTCTTCGTTTTTCCTTGGCCACTTTCCCCCCCGACTTGCCTCAGTTTTCCTTGGCCACTTTTCTCGATATCTGAGCAGCTTAATCTGAGTGAAAAGTTGGCGTTAGCGGAGGATTTGGTTTTATCTTGAGAGCAGACAAGGTTTTTTTATATAGTTTTTGTTTAGATTTATTATTTATAGAAAAAAGTATTCAAATTATTTAAATTATATGTCTAAAAAATTTATTTATTTATTTATATAAAGCTATCGAGATGCTTTAAAGCAAAAGATAACTTGTTGGAAAGAGCAATAGCTGCTTCGGCCTTCCGCTCAATGTCTAAAAAATAATTTTCTATACATATACATATGTGGAATTTATTAATTAATATTAGACTTTATTTTATATATTTTTATTTATTTATTAAGCAAAGTGAGTCCCAGTAAAATCCTCCCAAATGTTTTCATCTCCTGATATTTTTGTATTATTTTGTACTATATTTATCTTTCCCAAAGTGTCAAGTATCTGAGCTAGTTTTAACTGATATTTTGTTTGTGATTGAAGGCGGGAGCTCGCTGCTATCAGCAATAAACTCAAGGCACTCGACAATAACATTACATCGATAGCTTGTACCTGCCGCCGATATGAATAATTTGTTACAATGTCAATCAATTGGGCAATAATTGCTTGTAAAATCGAATAGAAAGTAGCAACTTGGACAGATAATGATTCCCAAATAGAGACAGAGAGAGGAAGAAGTGATAAGAAACTCCTCCGGGGGGGGCGGTCTTCTCAGTTCCGAGATCAGTATCTGAACTAAACAATCACTAGTTCTATATCTACATTTGTATTTTGTGGTTTTCCACAACTCTGCACTTAGTGGAATTGCAAATTGTTTAAGTGTTTTCCATCGAAAAGTTATATCGCTCAGTTTTCGACCTGCTGGCAATGCGCTATGATGGCTTGTAGTAGACTGCGCCACCTGCGAACCTCCCTCTGCGTGTGTGTCCTGGGTAGCCTCCTCCTAGTGCTGCTCCTTCGGCTGGCAGAACCTCCGCTAAATGATGACCACAAAGGTAGGCAGCATCCTACCTTTCAAGGCTCTTTTAGCTCATTAATATCACTTTTACTCTTCATTTCAAAGCCCTCATTGAGGAGACCCGCAAGTGGCGAGCGGAGCTGGATCTCCTGCAGCACCAGCGTCAGCTGGATTTGGAAAGGAATATGTTCAAGGACATGGACAAGCAGTCAGAGCCTACACCGTTACCGGAACAGGATCTCGAGGCCCTGCTGCGTAGCAACGAGGATGAAAACTGGGCCCGCGGTAGCGAATGTGCCCCGTATCCTCGCTACGAGCACCTGGAGTTCCACGGCCCGAACTTCCAGAAGATGCAACACGAGAATCTCACCTACTACCTCTACGGGGCCTACTTCGACCGCCGTCCCAGGGTGGCCGAGCTGGTGATTTTGGCCATGATCACCACCTGCTCCGAGCCATATCCGGCGACCTACTTGCAGATGTGGTTCGAGGGCGATACGCAGCCGGAGCTGGCGCCGCTGCACGAGACAAAGTTGGCCTGGTATCCCCAGTGGGGTCAGGGCGAGGGCGTGGCCTTTCCCTACCTGCTCACCTTCCAGATCCCGTCGTCCCGTCAGCCCCAGCTGGTGTCCCTGGTCTTTGACAATGGCTGTGCCGTGCCGCAGAATGCCTTGCAAGTAATCCAGACGCAAGTGCCGGAGCAGGAGAAGAGAACGCCTCAGCCAAGGGCTTTGCGGACGGGCATTTGCCTGAAGTACCTAAGGTTTCCCGAGGTGGACATGTCCGAGCGGCTGGTGGAGTGGCTGGAGCTAATGCGACTCCTGGGCGCGACCAAGATCCGGGCCTTTGACATTGGCATGCTGCATCCGAATCTCTCGAGGACTTTGGCGCACTACACCCGGCCCGAGGACGGGCTGCTGGAGCTGCGTCCCTACCAGATGACGCCCGAGGTGGATGGGAAGACGGCGTTGTGCAATCAACTGAACGAGGTGCTCCTGTACAACGACTGCCTGTACCGGAGCCTGTACGAGTTCGACTACGTGGCCGTGATGGATGTGGACGAGGTGATCATGCCTCTGGGCCGCCTGCGCAACTGGCCGGATCTCCTCGCGGAGCTCGAGGCCGGCGACGTGAACTGCTCGGCGAGGTGTGGCTACTGCTTTAGGAATGTGTATTATCCCGCAGAGCTCGCCCCGGATCCGAAGATGGATTCCAGCTTCTACATGCTGGCCCATGTGACCCGGGTGGCGAACCATCTGGATCCCGCTCTGGCGGCCAAGTGTCTGCATAACACTGCCTATGCCACGGTGATGCACAATCACTTTGCTCTCCAGTGGCGGGATGCCTGCGGGCCGGAGAACGTCGACGTGGAGGTCGGCCAGATGCAGCACTATCGGCACGTGGACATACCGGAGACCCTGGTGGAGCCGCCGCCGAAGCTGGACGATAATATACGACGCTTCCAACAGCAGCTTATCCGCAATGTTCGGGCTGTCCATCGCCAGCTGCGCTGGCCGGGAGCCACGTGACCGAGGGAGTGGGTCCTGCTCCTGCTCCTGCTCCTGCTGTGTTTTAATTGCTTTTCCAGCCGCACTCTCTCTCTCTCTGTTAAGAGGCTTAAGTGGGCGGGACTCCCAGGAGTACGCTCGTCCTCAGGACTTTATTGATAAGCTATGAATATTCCTGGCTAGAGTTAGCCACCATTAATTATCTATTCCTTTCCCACATGTATTTATTTCGATAAGAATATTAAACGAGATTGAGGGAATAATAAGATGCATAACGCGTGTATATTTATGCAGGAATATTAAGGGAAAAAGAGGAAAATTCTATTGAAAACGAAATTAAAAAATGCTTCGGAAAGCAGATACGAAAAAATCAAGCTCAATTTTATATTAAAAATAAGAAATATGAGCAAATTACACGGCGTTACGCATCTTATACCTTGTACAATCACTGCTTAGTTCTATTCAATTTCCACAAAATATTTGCAAAAATATATTTTATTTTGTTCTAATTGTCTGTGAAATTTCTTTCTCAGCTCAGTTGTAATTTCCTTTTTGCAAATTCCCTAAAAGCCGCAAGGAGAACGCAGCCATATCTATTTTGCGAGTGTCCTTTTGTCCTTTGTATATTGCATTGCATTTGTGTGAATGGACAACAGAGGAATTTATGCGAAGGGAAGGGGAAGGAGTTAGAGTACGTCCCCCTGCACACCTGAAAGCCACATTTTAATTAGTGACGAGTGAGAGAAGGATTTTGCGTAACATTTCCTGGGCCTGCATTCAAAAAGGATTTTAGTTTATTTTCTATGTGATTTTTACAGGTTTCCCTTTGGTGAGGAGGAAAATGTCATTATTTTGCAACTGGTAACCAGGGAGTGACATGATTTTCTGATTCTCCGTTTGATTTCAGTCTTGATCTTAGGTTTCACTTCAATTTCTGGCATGTTATGTGTGATTTTAATTAGTGACGAGTGAGAGTAATAGAAAACCCGGAGAAAGCCTTAATCCCTATGGATTGTAGCCTCAGGGCGTTCTCACTGGATTTTTCAATTAGAAAAATGCATCCGGACTTTGCTCTGGAAGGCTTTATGCAAAGCCTTTGAAGGCTGGCCTGCAGGAATTGCTCATACGCCTGGTTGCCCCTTGTTTTTCGATATACTCTGGATCCTTAAGCCCTGGTAAAAGGGTATTATTTCTGTTTTCGATAAGAGTTTGGGAATTATTTGGAGCTTTGAATTTCGTTTTGTGGCTGCCTTTAATATTAATTAAAATCAAAATAAGAGATATATGCTAATAAATCGACAATTTTTCAGCTTCAGCTTCGGCCTGTCTTGGCCATAAAATAGTCTCCGGCAGAGACTCGGGTCATTAATGGCTATTACAACTCCATTTATTAAAAGCCGCACAATGCTGTCTCGCTGGCGAAATTAAAATCATTTTTTACCAAACAAATGAGAAACAAAAATGCGTGCTAGAACATATTAAAATATTGCAAAAAAAAAAAGAAAACAGAAAAGAAAGAAAGACACAACGAAAATGGTGAAGGCAGAGGCCCCACCGAGCGAGCTGACAAATGAACGTAAAAAGTGCGCGACAATTTTGTTGTTCTGCGGGGCTTTTGAATTTATTATGACAGCGGAATATCTATATATATATATATATATATATATATATGTATATAGAGTGGCCAATAGGCCGAAATGTGGCAAGGCAAAGTGACAAATTGATGGCCTGCCTGGCTGGCTTTTTACGGCTCCTCGTCGTCATCTAGTCTTGGGCAATATTCTCAAACAATTATCGCGCTAATAATGCATATTAAAATGTAAATGCTCTGGCCAGGTGGGCGTGGTATTCATGACTAAATTTATGGCCAGCCAGTAGATGACAAAGCCCTGAATAATAGAAGCTATATATATATATACAGGGAACAGCACCCGTCAAATTGGATCTTTATAGCGAACAGGACCTCTCTCTCTCTCTCTTTCAAGGTAATTAATTATTTATTTTAGAGCTTAAAGCCTGGGTTAATCTATAATATTCAAGTTTGGTAACTTCTAGGGATCCTTCAAGGATATCATTCGCCCCCCGCTAATGGCTTAACTTCCTTCCAGCATCCTGGCAACAGTCACGCGCCCAACGGGAGCCAGATAATTCGAGACCCTTGAACTGACTTTTTAACTGGGAAACGGATTTGGATTCGGATACGGATACGGTGGCGGCTACGAAGGCGGTCTTTGCCAGGCATATCCTATAGGATTTCATAAATTTAATTGTCACGTACACACATGGATCTAAGATGGCATATAATACGTGTTTATAACTCGGCTGCCTCAATTTCGGGGCCATAAACGTGTGCTGCGTGACCTACGTGGCGTATACTTAACGTCGCGCCAGAGCTAAATTTATTTATTTAGTGTATTTATTTAATCTATTTGATGACCTGACTTCCCTCCCGCTCTCCCTCTCTTCTCTTCTCTTCTCTTGTATCTCTACCTCTGAGAAATAGTAATAGAAAAGGGATAATAGCCTCGACTCTAAGGTCTGCAGTTTCTGTTCATTAAATATGATTTTAAATGTTGTTTTTCGGAGGCGGCTTAGCCAAGGATTTCCCTTCCATTTATGGCAGTCTGCATTATTTATAATCCCCGCCTCCCCCCCCCCCCTGTTCCTTTGACCATTATTGATTGGCAACCAGGAGCAATTACGGAAACCCATAAAAACACCAACATGAATGAATTATTCAGAGCTCAGCCAGGGATTCGTGAACTTAACAACTTTAAATAGTATTTCTGTGTGAGTGTGGGGAAAGGCTCTAAGTCATTAAAACCAATGATAAACTTAATAAAGTAAATACAAAAATATATAATAATTAAAAAAAATTAAGAAGTAAACAATTTAAAAGTAAATAATAATGATTAAAATAAGTAAATAATAATAAATAAATTAATAAAAATAATTATATATCAAAATATGCTGAATAAATGTTCAAGTTCCTATAATTTACTCTCTAAAGTAGCTCTATTATTTTTAGCTCTCTTGCCTAAGGCTTAAGAAAAAATTAATTAGAAATGGCACTATATCGATATTGTACAGATATATCGATAATGTATCAATAAATACATTTATCGTTTGTTTAACTTTTGATAAATCAATGTTATGTTTGTTATACGGATTAAAATATTTGATATTAAATCATTTTTAAGCTAGTTTTCAATTATATTTAATATTTCAACATTAAATGCGATTTTTTCGATATTTAAAAATTCGAAAAATCAAGTTTTACAATATCTTTGATACCAGATTAAGCTCGATAATACTTTCTCTGGATATTCTTGTTTTTGTCCATATCTATGCCTTCTTTTGTCGCTGTGTAATTCGAGGAGGCAAGGGAGGCGAGGCTCCTAAGCAGAGCAAGTGCAGCACTCGCCCTCGAATGTGACACGCATCGAATCACTTTACTCGAGTGCGCACTCAATGTCGCTTCGAATGAGCGCAGCTGAGCATTAATACAGGCCGAGGAGCAGGAATAGGACCTGAAGCAGGAGCAGGAGCAAGAGCTGGAACAGGAACAGGAACAGGACCAAGAGCAGGAGCAGGCGGAAGTGGGTGTGCGAGGCGTGTCAAGTTCCCAGTCAGTCGTCTTTGGCAAATCTATTTGCCAGTCATCATTGGTTGGCTTCTTTTAAGTTAAATAGCAATTAAGTCCATCAAGGACTTATAAATCTCTTTAAAACGTTTTTTTATCTTATAAATATCGATATATATCGATTAAAATATTAAGATGAAGCTTATTTTGAATATTCTTGAATGTATTTATCAGTACAAAAGCGTATACTTGAAAAATGTCATGTAGCTTTTCAAATCTGAATTTATTTACAATAAAATATTGAAAAAAAAAACCGAAAAGTATTTTTAATTTAATTTTTAAATTTAAAAATTTTGAAATTGAAATGCTAGTTTTGTAACCTAGTAAAAAATAGCTTAGAAAAGCTTTCCGAACTGAAATTAATGCATTTTTAGCTGAGTTATGAACGATTTTCATGCAAGAGTATATAAACTTCGGCTTCCCAAAGACGGCTTCCTTTCTATTTTTTTTTTGCTTAAAACCCTTTAAATTCGGAATTATTTAATAATAAAATGTTATTGTCTCTATTTGTAGCCAAAATGACAAGTGCCTTGATTTAGGATTTGCAACAAATTGCGCATGAAACGCAGGAGGAATTAGGTCCTGAACGGGTCACAAAATATCGGCAGGACAGGCATCATCATTATCATCTTCGAAGGACTCGGAGGTTCGGAGAGGAGCAATAATATTTAAATGGCCGAAATGGCCTCGATTCGTTTATTTCGGCAAATTGTAATTAAAATGGACGCCAAACGGGTCGAAAGCCAAAGCCCAGGCTTGTGCCGAAAAGTTTCGTAATATAAATCCAGTTAATAAACCTTGCATTCCGAAAGCGAGTATATAAAGATATATATCTGTATATATTAAATATGAGAAGGGGAATATAACTGTGCTCATATTCGGGGAAACTGATAAATAATGTTAAGAAATGTTTCACGTTCTGGGTTTTTCCCCTCAAATTTCTTGTTATTTTATTTTATTTTTTTTGGGATTTTAATTAAATCGTTTGCGAGCACTGGAAATAAAAAATAAAAGAGAAAGAGAGAGGCGCAGAGAGGAAATAAAGTAAAATGAAAACCGAATTGAAAGTTTATGTCAGCGAAAAATGGCGGTTCTATCTGTCTGTGTATGTGTTTCTGTAAATGTGTGTGTGTGTGTGTGTGTGTGTGTGTGTGTGTGTGTGTGTGTGTGTGAGTGCTCAACCCGACGTCAAATATGTTTGAACAACTTTATTATGCAAAATGCCAAACATTCTCTAACTTGTAGACGTGGCTCTCGCTCACCATCTCGCTCGCTTCGCTCTTTTATTTGTTCTCCCCCTTTGCCTCCTTTCCTCCTTTCCCCCTTCTTTTTTTTTCTCCTGCATCTGTGTGTGAGTGTGCGCGCAAATCTCATTTGAATTATAATGATGACGCCACGCACACACACACTCGCACACTCGCTTACACGGGGCAGAGAAAAAGGGAAATTTATGGAAGGGTTTTTTCGCCTTTGGGTCTTTTTGGTATTCGAATGAAAAATATTCTGGGCGAAGGGAAAATGTAAAAAATAATTGGGGATATTCGATATATTATTGATTATCGTAGAAGTTATCGATAGGAGAGACAAGTTGCAACGAAACGATATAAATTATTTATACATTTATATCGAAAATGAAACGATATAATTTATTAATGAAACATTTATATTGTTTCATTGTCTGTCGTACTGATAACTTCTACGATAATCAATAATATATCGAATATCCTGGATTATTTTTGTTTCGTAAAACAGTTAAATAAATGTAAAAAACGATAATGTAATGCAGCAAATATCGAAAATAAAAATTATACGATTTTATCGATAAATGTGATTATTTTCAATATATAAAAATGTTGATATATGTGTGTTTACAAGTATTTCAATATAATTCAACGCGATGATAATGTTAATATATATCTTTTTGCTCTTTTCTTTGCCAATATATTGCCCTAACTTCGATTTGTACATCAATTTGTTATCGAATTTCTTCCATAAAAAAGAAGGTGATACGAAATTATCGATACATAATTATATATGCAAATGTAAACACCCATAGACACCTTTGCCTTTGTAGAAAAAAAGTAACAAAAATATGAAAATATCAATATCAAGTTGAACTCTCAATATATCGATATAAAATCGAAGCCATATCGAATTCACTTTTGAGCCACAAAATTCCCAAAAGCACCTTAACTTGTCAAGGGTTTAGCAGGGTATTTTTTAGGTGGAAAGCCAGCCACCTGACGGACCCGCAGCTTTGGCCGATTTGGCGCAATGGCAATGTGCCTGGCGAGTACAGTGCGGTACATACCTGAACATGCTTGCGGCGGCAGTGGGAATATCAGCGTGGTGGAGCTCTTCCGCCTGGCGACCGCGCAGCCCAGCGATTGCGGCTTGAAGCTACGCAGCTGCTGCATGAAGTCGGAGCACTCCATCAGGGCCACGTCCGCGAAGTGCAGGTCGCACAGGATCTGGTTCTGTAGAAATATATATGTGGGTTTTGAGTTTGTTACACTTTAAGTATTTTATTGTATTATAAATGTTACACTTTAAGTATTTTATTGTATTATAAATATAGAAAAATAAAGAAATTAAATATGATTTAAATATAAAGTAAATATAAATTGGATATGAATGTTTGATAAATTATTGTAAAAATTAAAAGAGAATTAAGTTAGGTTTTTTTATCACATAAAACTTTCTCTTTTTTTGTCCGAGTGCCGTGACTAAACAGGGCAAAGCTATAGCTTGTATATATGTTTCCCTCTGTAAATGATTTATTCGGTTATATTTCTTGTGCCTCCCTCTCGGTTCATATGTAATTCTGGACGGGGTCTGATCCAGACTACCGACTCCCGCCTCCCGCACTTCATTTGCTCTGTAATGAGTCCGGCTTTATGGGTCTCGGAATGAGCGAATGCATTTCAAATGAGTTGAGAGGTGAAAAAAAGCACTGACTCACTCACTCATTAATCAAAAGGTAATATGAATAACGAAAAAGAAACCATAAATTCCGTATAATAGTTTAATAACGCCTAAATAAAATAATGTAAATTATAGTCTTGGAGTTAAGCTCACCTTAAATCTCCTGGCCCGCTTCTGGTTGGGTCCAGTCAGGTTCAGGCCGCAGGAGTTGCAGCGCAGACACTCCTCATGATAGTGATTGTTGTCGTACAGCGGCGATGGTTCTGCAATGGAAGGAAGAGTGAACGGTTAAGGATAACAAATAATGCCAGTTTCCATTCGTCAGAGGAGCTAGTCCTAGTGAGTCCTAGTGAGTCCCTGTTTTCATCCCAAAAAACATGGCCATTCATTTGCATGAACACAAGGGGCAGCAGCTGGCTGGCTGACTGTCGGTAGCGACTCACGACTCAATTACAAACGGAAATGAGTTTCTAATACAAGCAAATTGCCAAAGGATGGAGGACATGAAATTGTTGCCTGACGAGTTGATGAATGGCGCCAGGCGCCATACCCTAACCGCAGACAGTCTCAGCTGGCCAAGCCCACTTGGAAAATATAACTATTAAAACAAAGCCTGATTTTGATTTGATTTCATTTTCATTTTCCCTTTGCTCCCTTCTCTCTCACTTATTTAGAGGTATATATTTGTTTATAAATATCATTCGTCAAAGGGCATTTCATGGAGAGTGTGTTTGTTGGGTTTTTGGGGTTTGGAAACCGGCAATCAAGTGGCTGTCATAATGAGCACGTGTGCCTGGCCGCCGCTCTCGGCTGTGTCGACACCGGAAATCATAATTAAATGAATCAGGCAAGCGGAAACACATTATGAGCTGACAGGCCGAGTCATTGTCATCGCTGTCACTTTTATGTATGTATGTATGTCCTGGCAGGTCTGTGCTCTACTCTGGGCCAATCAGCAAATGTGATTCGCATTTCATTAGCTGCCCCCCCCCAAAAAAAAAGTGCCTCTTTGGCATTGTGTATCGTAAAGTCATTATGGAGGGCTCTTTGTGGCCTGTTGCACGCGGCGTATACGTAATGCGCGATTAAGGACGATTGCTTGTTAAAATAAACTGGGCCACAGTGCGTATGCGTAATGTTATCGAGTTATTTGATTATTTATTCACTATGCATACCTCTTATCTTTCAACCTCACTGTTGCAACCTTTAGTTCAGGTTTCTTGCCACAAAAACGGACCCTCAATTGGCCTCAGAAAGTCGCAAATTTTGGTCCCCTAATGGAGCCTTGATGAATGAGAGAGAGGAGAACTAAACTAATGCAATGAATGTCGAGGACTGCAGCAGGAGGACTGTCCAGGAGCTGGCAATTCGTTGCAGCAATCTGCATCTGCAATCTGCAATCTGCTTTCTGCCTTCTGCCGCAAATTGCATTGTCAAAAGCAGGACAAGCCACCAGAATACAGCCAGGAGCAGGAGGTCGGGAAGTAAAAGTCAGGAGCAGGTGAATGAGAGAACCGGAAGCAAGATATACCTTTCAATTCAGGGACATATCCTTCCCCCTTTTGCCCCCTGTTTAATGGACCATTTAAAATCGAAAGTGAAAAACTATTTACGCTGCTCCCGAATCCGAATTTTAATCAGACGCGCTACAAATTTGACTAATTGAAAGAGGACTAAATCGAGTCGCATTACTCTCCATATTTTATTGCCTTCGCAAGCTGACTTCCCTCCACACTTTCGCCGAGTTTTCCCACGACTTTTCCCCGCACTTTCGCCGGGGGCTTCTTCCTTTTCTCATTTGCTTTTATGACAGCTGCCGCATTGAAAAGTTTGCATCTGCACTTTGCAGCTGCCTCCTGGCTCTAGCTCTGGCTCTGGTCCGGGTATAATATAAATTCATGACTTTGATAAATTACCAACTAATGACCCAAAAGAATGGCAAACTTCTGGTTTTTAGTGCAGAAATCAAGCGTTAACTTTTCATGGACGGGGCCTTAGCTATTTGGCTTTTATTGTGCGCGCCTCCGCCCCCGCTCTCGCTCCCGCTCCCCTCTGTACCGCCCAGTTCGAAACAATAGCTGCTTAATGGGTCGTGACAGGCGCTCTCTTGGCCTCTTGGACCCCTTCCCTTTAACCCTTGTTTCTGGCCACTATTTTGAATGGTTATATTCCCCTATAATCCGCGTCATCTGAATGAGGGAGCACATGTTAATCAGCTCTGAATATATATAAATATATAGTTATATATAATGTACAAGGATTATAAGTTAAATCATTATGGCCCTATGACACCACATTTCGCCAAAGAGCGCATGGTCACACTGGTTGTATTTTTGCATTTTTATATATTTTTTTTTGCTAAAATTGATTTAAGGTATTATGACACTACATTACTATTTATAATTAAGGCCTTATGATGATGTATTTAATTTTTGCCAATGGGGAAACGGTCACACGTGCTTGAGCGAATTTTTGCTTTTTTAAAAATATGTTTTAAAACCTATTTAAGCCCCTATAATACCACAATATTTTTTTCCTGAGATGGGGAACGGTCACACTGATTTTTGGCAAGTTTTTGGAACTTCTATTTTATAATATTATGTTATAAAACCTAATTAAGTTCTTATGACACCACATTATATTTTCCTGAGAAGGGGAACGGTCACACTGTTTTCTGGCTAGTTTTTGGAGCTTATAAATTCGAAATGCTAGAGAAAAGTATACGAAAAGGATCCAGAAAAGGAGCTGAAGAGGGACAAGAAGACATAAAGTGGAACTGAAAGGGGGACTAAGAGAAGGACTAAAAGGGGAACAAAATGAAGGACTAAGAGGTGAACTAAAAGGGAGACTAAAAGAAGGACTAAAAGGGGAACTAAAACGGAGACCTGACAGAGGTCTGAAAAGTCGCTGAAAGGGGTCTGTAAAGGAGATAAATCCAGGGCCGTTGGCTGACAGGGGCTACTAGTGCAATGTGCACACTAACTTAATTGAGCGTAAATAATATTGGACCAGGGCGAAGTGGTGGCACATGAGCGCATGCTGCTGCTGCTGTTGCACAGAAACCAGTCAACTTCACTGCACTTTCATTAAAAGCGCACAAGGAGAGCGGCGCGGAGAGTCCTGAGGATACTACCGAACCCCCTCGCAAGGCAAGTGCATTGCCCCTGCGATGCAACTTTGTAGTAATCAATTTCTCAGTTTTCAATAAAGCCACAAAACGCTCATGAAATTTAATAAAAGCAGCTGGAAATTGTGAAAGAAATAAACTTATGGCATTATGACACTACATAATTGGAGCTTGGAAAAAGACAACTCTTTAGGCTGAAGAGCAAAAAAAAGAATTAAAGATTGGTCTTATTAAAATTCTTATTATATTAAAAACTATTTTGGTTGCAATATATTTTATTTAATCAACACAGATTTTATAGGGGAATTAGAAGATACATATATGACTTTAAACTGCTGTTCTATGATCTCAAAGATACCTCAAATATTTGCATTTTTGAGAAATTGTTTATCGATATTTATGGATATAATTTTTGAGTTCAAATCTATATTTAATATAGTCATAACTAAGCTACAAAGGTATTAATATAACCTTTCCTGTGTTAGTTTTTAGTTGTATAACAAATCTGCAACATCATCAGCTTAAAAAATTTGTTAATTCGAAATTTTGCAAAATTTTAACAAATTTAAACGATAAACTTTTTAACAATTCATTTAAAATTTTGTTCAATTTCTTGTGTAAATATTTTATTATTAACTTATTCAGATTTTTAAGTTGACTTAAAATCTGTGTTAGATTTGGCCTTACACCGCTTTTTCACAGAGATTTGCTCTTAAAAAGATCTCAAATGCGAGCATTTTAGGGATCTTTAATCGATATGTATCGATATTTTCATACTAGGACATTTAACTAGCAATATTTGTTAATTTTATTAAATAAACAGATAATATTTTCCTTTAAAAACTCGGAAGCTGTTCGTTAAGGCAACACTGCCACACTGACATTGCCGCTTTTTTCCGCCACAAACCGCATCTCTTGGCCATCTTGGCCAGCTTAATATGAAGGCCATCATATTCCCCATTGAGTTGGCCAATTAACGCTGACGGCCACCTGTCATTAGCCGTGCGAGAACCGACATCGGTTTGTCGCATTTTGCTGATGATTATAGTGCACGGCAATTAAATGGAAGCATATCATTTTGTCCACCGAGCACTGGCACTGCACTGGCCAAGGGTCACCGGGGGTCAGCGGCGAGTACGTGAGCGTATTTATGGGTCAACCGGGACCAGAAAGCCACCACTTTCAGCATTAGCAGGACTAGCAGGACCACTCTCTAGGGATACCAAGGCGCACACACACGCGATGTATTACAAAAGGGGAGGGAAAAGTAAGGGGAAAAGTGAGGGAAAGCGAGGAAAAGCTTGAAAAAGCAGGGAGAGTTTGGAAAAGTGCAGCATTAGCGTGACTTTTTTACGACTCACAACGAGAAATCTGTCACACGGATCACACACTATATAGACGCTGCAGCTGTTCCTTAGCTCATCTCGTTTCAAAATCAATAATAAATATATTGTGCATCAAGTATACGCCCCGTGAATGTGTCTCTTTTAAGAGATTAAGAGCTAAAATATATATGAGAAAGCCAACTAGAAGGGATTTAAGACTGAGACTAGACTCGGAGCAGGCTATATAAATTCCAAAGTCGCCATTTTCAGGAGCTGAAAGAAGGAGGAGCAGGAGGCTTTAAGGAGATGCCTTCAAGGCTCAGTGCGCACACCAAACCAGCGAAAGAATTGTGATTAATTCTTTTTTTTTTTGGGGGGTTGCCCGCAAATTTGATTTATAAACATGAACCGCACTGCCTCTCAACACTTGTTGAGTCCGGAAATGTGCGAGTTGCGTGCGAGACGAGGATAATCGTTAATGGATCGAGTCACACACATGTCAAAGTCCTCGAATAAGGAAGGATTTATTTGGGGAGGAAAGAGGGGCATTATATATTATAGGACTCTGATTTCCGCAACCATAAATATCTGGCAAATATTTCCCCCTTCCCTTTAAAATAAAAAAAAACAGAAAACTTAAATGGAAAATTTATGCAAACTAAATTCCAGCTCCCCAGACAGGAATTAGCCGGTCTTAGCATTCCCTCAGCTGTCGAAGGATAACAAGGAGACGTGTGAATCTATCCCTATCCGTAACCGTATCTAACCTTCGCCCCGGAGGCAGCAATTTACATAAAAACTTTCCCGGAAAAGTGTGGAAAAAGTGGGGAAAAAAGCGTATGCGTATGCGAGTATGTAGATTTTCTTTTTCTTCTTTTTTTTTTGGCACAAAAGTGCAACAAAAGTTAATTCAGTTTTGAAATGGTTGCGAGCGTGCAAGTTTACCCATATCCCAGCACACACCACTCCACACCACACACACCGCACACCCATCGCACACACACACACCCTCTTTACTAGCCAACAAAAGGCTCTGTGTGCGTGTGAAAATCTTATTTTTTTTTTCTTTGCTTGGCAAAAACTTGATCAAAACTTTTATATTTCAGTCAACTCCCTTCTTTGCCCCGTTTTGTATCATCTCTTCCTTGTTATATATATTCTTCGTTGCTTCTTTGCTATTTTCTTTTTGCTAAAGTCCTTGTATCGTTTTTCGGAAGCTGCGTGCCAGGACCTGGCCATTATCCTCACATCCCCGCTCAATCAATGTCAGCTCTGTGGTTCGTCCTCCGTCCTACGTCCTCCTCGCAGTTAAATCAGTTGGAATTTTATTGAGTAAACTGTTTTGTAATTATTTTCGTCATGAGGATGCCACCACCACGTCATGCTGCTGCCACACATCCTTGCCATCCAATTAGCAAAGGAGCGACAACATGTTGCGGTCCCTCCAACCTCAGTCTCTCCCTTCGAGGGGCCAGGATTCGGGTTTGAAAATTGGTCTGCGTTGAAAGGCACTAAATAAACGAGACTTGTCTGTTTGATTTCGATTGGAAAGGTAATCGGTGTGGCCAGGGATTCAAATAAAATAATAACAAAATCAGAATATAAACAAGAATGCTGAATAAGTTGCTTATATCGATATGATATCGAAGGCTTTGCATTTATCGATACTTTATATAGGAGTTTTCTTCTTCAAATGCATCGTTATGATCATTTAGTGAAGTTTTTTTCTCTCGATACTCTTTCACTATTGAGAGGTTCTTGGAAAGTGTTTAATGAACTTAATGAAGCCTGAATATTAGGACTTCATTGTCTTTGTTATCGTCATTATTATCGATTTATTAGACTGACCAGATCTATCTTTGTTCAATTCCTCTAAACATAAGACCGTTTAGGGTCCTTTAAGACTTGGTAAGACTCTGGCTGTGGCTCTGGCTCTTACAGGCAATGAAATGGAATGGAATTAGTAATTGACCTTAAAGAGTCGCCCTATTTATATACGATGTGTGCTGACTGGACTGGCTTATCATGCTTAGCCAGGAATTAATTAAATTCTTAGCGTCTGGGAGCGACTACAGGGAAATGAAAGCAATAACTTCAAACTTCAACGCCGGGACACAGGACACAGGACACTGGCTATACAGGACACACAGGAGAAGGAGAAGGAGCGGGAGCTGGAGACTTTGTAAGCATTGCTGGTTAATGGGTCAGGTGATTTTCTATTGTCCTCGCCGCCAACGACGCCCGTTGTCCTCTTGCCCGCCAGACTGCATGTTTAATCCAAATTACTAAAATACACACACAAGGACGAGGACGAGGACATGTCCTTTGTTTGTCCCAGTGCCAGTCCTAGTCCCACTCCCACTCCCACTCCGAGTCTTGGCGAGTCCTGGCGAGTCCTGGCCATGTGTGTAGGCGTGGCACTTGGCGGCATTGGCAGGACGTAGCTCCGTCTTGTCCAGCCTTGTTTGCTGTATTTTAATGAATCTATGAGTCGGCCGTTCTGTGTGCGGTGTTAATTGAGCCAAAGTCAAACATTCTGTCTAACCCCCATCAGCTCCATTTTCCGCTCCTGCTCCCAGCTCCCTGCTCCCTGCTCCTGCTCCCAGCCCCCCGCTGCTGCTCCTGGGCTCAATTAGTGCGAGCGAGGAGGAGGCTTTCCCTGTATATTTCCTTCTTTCTTTGGTTTCAGTTTGATTTTTTTCCTTGCGTGCTTCGGTTTCGCTGTGTGTTAATTTGATTTTATGAAAATAGCCGCAAGGAAAATGCCAGAAGAAATGGTGTGGAAAAGGGGAAAAACCATAAATAGAAAGGAGAGAAATGCAGGTGCATTTTCAGCTGAGAAACAGAACAAGAGCTAGAATCTATGACTTAATCTATATCGAAGATATAAGAACTTTGCGATTGAATTGGTTTTATTAATGAAATCAATTATAATTTTCTTCCTCAGTTTTCCACTTAGTTTCCCAGCAAGAGCTTTTCCTGTGGCCAAAGACTAAGCTGCTTTTCTACCCAAAAAAAAAAAAAGAAAAGATATATATTGATTTCCTGGAGGCATTAGGCTGACTTATGGCCCGCGGTGCGTACAACGGTGCGTATGATTGACGAAAGGCGTCGCAATTTGGATACTCCGCCACACACACACACAGAAAAACACATAAAAGGGAAAGTAGAAAGGAGAAAGTAAGGGAGAAAGTGGAAAAGAAAGCGAGTGAAAGAAGGAGAAAGCGAAGGAATAACAAGGAACAGACAACAATTGACAGCCACCATCTTGTTTGGCAAATAAACGCGAGCCATTACCACGAAACTAAAATGCTGTCTCAATATTATTATTATTATTATTATCATTATCGTTTCTATCGTCTCCTGTTTTATGGTTCTCCTTGTTATTTTTCCTCCAGTTCTACTCGTCCTTCTCCCTCCTTCTCCGACTGTGTCCTTTTTTATGCGACACTCGTGTTTGACTGTCAAATATTTCAACAGCCCCGAAAGTGACAGCTGTTAATGGCATTATACATTTGTGCGGTTGCCACGCCCCTTTTGCCGCCACCTAACCAGGTGGAGTCCATCATCCTGGCCAGGACTTGCTTCCTTTTTTGTCCTGCCTTACCCTCCCTTTCCTCTCCTTTCCTTTCCTCTCCTTCCTTAGTCCTCGGCAACAATTTGCATTTTACGAGCTAACCAAGCGGCTGATTTGAAAACTTTCGAGCTGCCAATTTCGATTCGAATCGGCGTCAGCTGCTAATTCCTTCGATTACGAACTGTTTTACGAGTGCCTCTGCCAGTGTTGGGCCATCAATCAGGCGGCCATCCATCAAGGAGTAACCTAACCCCAGCGCTATTCCAAGTGCATTCGATAGCACAAGATGTGGTACTATTTTTCTGTGTGTGTACTTTTTCGGCGAAACTTTAATTCGATAAATCAATCTTTGGGGCCCGGGCCATCAATTAGGCGCCAAAACAATTTCTGTGTCTCAGCCATTATTGATGCGTTCATGAAAACATATTATATATATATATATATATAACTCAAGGTTATGGCGGAGGAAAAGCAGCTAAAGCCAGAGCTTGACCTTGCCGAGAGGTGAGAGCTCCCTAAAGGGCAGCTTGGATATTAATTCTTTATGATTTGGTTTTTAAATTTAAGAAATTTGTGAAAAATGAGAACAAAAAAACTTATTTAAGGAATTAAGTGAGTAAAATATATATTAAATAATATTATTTTAAGCCTTACATTATTTACTTAATGAAACATTTAGCCCAATCTTCTGAATATATTGTTATGACACTTACTTGTGATATTTTTTTTAATATTTATAAAACTTATAACTCGACTTGAATTGTAAATTTGAAGAATTAAGTGAGTTTAATAAATATTTTATAATATTGAACTGTTTAAAATATTTCCTCAATCTATTCCCTTTTATTTTTGTGGCTTTATGACACTGTAATATGCATTAATATTAATTTTCTAATAATATGTGTGAATGAAATATACAAAACAAATAAGCAAAAATAAACAAAGAATTCTATAAATTAAATTATATTATAAGTTATACATTTTTCCCATAAAGCAATATTTTCGTAATATGAAGTCTTGCTTTAAAAAAGGGCTTAAAAAGGAGCTTTAAAAAATGCTTAAAAAAAGAAAAGAGGCCTTAAAAAACCTCTTAAGAATCAGTTTTTAAAATAAATATAAAATAAAATAAATAACATAATGATATCATCTTAATAATATAAATCCCAAATAGTTTAAGGTTATGACACTACCTTTATACCACTCTATGCAATTATAACAGTTATAACAGAGCTCATATTATAACAATAATAGAAGTTGCAATTAATCCATACTTTTTCAAGGATTATGACCCGACCCGAAGCCTTCCATCGATCCAAATTTGGTAATAAAAGTGTCTCCTCGCTTTGGGTTTTTTGTTTTTTTTTTTTTTTTTTTGTTGTGAGCCTTGTTTGGCCATAAATTAACATTAATTTCGTTTTTTTTTTGCCCTGTCTGTGTGTGTGTGTCTGTGTGTGTGTGTGTGCGTGTGCATCGTAAAAAGGCAATTATAAATATTAATGTAATCGATGGGCAGTTGAGATACTAATTGGACTACAGTCCTGGCAATTGCTGTTGATAATCCTGTGCGCAGTGCCGTGTCCTTTGATGAACTCCAGTTAATGGATTGGCAAATATTAAGCCCTTTGGTGCATACTAGATGGGGAATATTACTCAATATACTCAGTATATAGTTCACTGAAAGTCGGTAGATTCATGTGCATGTCCTGCCGATTATCCTTCCACTTGATTGACTCTTTAAAGACGGAGAGAGAGGAAAAGAAAGACTGCCAGACTAATTGCTTGAATCGAATCAAGTGCTGGGAGCTGCTTTCTTTTGCGCAGCTCACACTCAGTATTAATTAGTGAGTCCTGGCAGGACATCCAGCGGCAGCGACAGCCATTTGGCGTAAATCCTTTCCAGCATCGCGCCGATTGTGCTTAATTGAAGGGCCATGTGGCATGTCCCTGCGAGAAAAGGGAGCGGGAAGGACACTCCCACAGCTCAAGGGTCCTTAATAAACTGATTAAAATTCACATGCAAATTGTTCATTTCTTCTTTCTCGCCGAGATCTGTGACTCTGTTTGATCTTTCGGTTAATTAAGGCTCAGAAGGAGACAACTTTCAGCTTAATTATGAGGATCCTTCGCTACCAAAGAAGTAATAATTTATTAAAAATGCAGGAGCCTAGCTGGGACCCAGAATTGAACTCTGACCCCGCTGCGGCCTCGAGTGTCGCCCGCGGTCTGAGTCAATAATTTTTGCATTTCAATGCGCCAAAGTTGTTCGCGAAGTCTCAACTTGTTGCACTGCTGCAGCTAGAGGGGAGAGGGTAGAAGGGAAAGTGGCAAAAAGGCAAATGGAAAATGGAAAATGGAAAATGGAAAAACGGGCTAACGGATACTATGTAGCTGGAGAATAATGGGCGAAACGGGAGAGGCCTGACTGCGCCTCGATTCGCCTTTCATTTCATTCATAAGCCGAAGATAGAGCGAAAGAGTATCTTACGGATACACAGATACTGCTGCAGACACACAAACACACAAACACACACACACAGCAGTCGGACAGCTGGCAGCCATTGCACTTTCCACTTTCATTCATTAAAAGCCCCCCTTTGGAGGACAGGACTTGTGGCTTTCGGCAGACATATATCTTAGAGGGGTCTCCAGGAGGTTCTCGGTAGTATTTGCGAGAACATTTCGCAGTCACTAATTAATATACTTCACTTAAATAGCAACGTTCTTTTATGCAATATCCTGCCTATGGTAGGTGGTATGACACTACAAAGAACTCATTTAAATTTAAAATAAATTAAAATATTCTAGATCTACTTCTTTGTACGTGCATTATTATTGTTAAGAAAGAGGGATAAATAAAAGAATCAACTATATTAAAAGTTTATTATTTAAGCCCAAAATGAATTTATCTAATCAAATTATCTTTAATGTAGTCTTTTATAGAGTTATGACACTGCTTTAGATAACATCTAAACATTTTTGTTTATTGCCTTAAATTTAGCTTTATGAATAAATTTACTCAATTTTTTTCGAAATTTGATAAGGGGTTGAGCCATCGTCAAAATTGTCAAAATTTAACAAAATATTTGAATTTTTAAAATTCATAATTTATAATGCAGATTTTTTATTATTTATTTATATAACATAAGCTATCATAGAAAAGCTTTCCAAATTGAAACTAATGAATTTTTGGCTTAGTTATGATCGATTTTCATGAAAGGTTATATTAACTTTGGCTTTCCTTTCTTGTTTATTGTGGCTTTAAGAAAGCTTTATGAATTCAGTGAATTAAATAAATAAAATATAAAATAAATTAAATATAAACTAAATTAAATATAAAAAAATAAATATAAAGAAAATGAAATAATATCTCAACCCTCTTAGGCATTCCCTTTAGTGATGGCCTTATGACACTGTTCGTAATATTATTTATCCTTAAAAAAATCTCACTAGCTTGTGGGACTTCATGTTTGCACATGCAACAAGTAAGTAAATCCTTTTAAGAACTTTGGCATTTCCTTTGAGATATTCTTTGGATTTTTGGCAAATATATATATTTAGATATTTGGATAGAGATTTTTGTGGCATTTATACGGACCGCTGCGACTGCGATTGCTGCGGTTGCTGCTGCTGCTGGCGCTGCTGCTCGATGGCTGGCGGCGACCGCTGCGCAGCGGCGGGGCAGCAACGCCGCCGTCGCTGCCGACGTCGACGTACTCGGCCACGTTGCTGCCTCTCCTTGTTCTTGTTGCTGTTGTTGCTGCTGTTGTTGTTGTTGTTGTTGTTGTTGCTGTTGCTGTTGTCGTCTTTGTTGTCGTGGCAAGGATAATGCGCTGCTGCTGCTGCCACACGGAGGCTGCTGCTGCTCGCTCAGCTTAGTTGCAACTTTAAGTCGAACTCACTCACAAAAATACAAACAAACTGCATACAAAAAAAATACAAAAAAATATACAAAAAACAGGACGAAGGCTTCGGATTCAGGAAAAATATACACACACCGACACACCGTCACACCGACGCGGACACGCAGGCACACGCACGCACACACACGCAGCAACTTATGCGCACTGGGAGAAAAAAGCGCCAGCTTGTCCTGGCATCGCACTCTCTCCCCGATTTCTCTGCGTGTACTTCACAGAGCTCGACGGTTCCTCTTTTCTATTTATTTTCTATGTCTCGATGTCCTTTTGTTTTGTCAGCCGGTTATTTCTTTGTTATTTTTTATATTATTTTTTCTATATTTCCGTTGGTGTCTTGCGTCCTGCGGCGTTTGTGGCACGTCTGCGTCTGCAACACCGACTGATGGCGCTGCCTCGAGCCGAGCTCGTGGAGTGGACAGGACTCCGAGTGGACAGTCCTAAAGGAGCGCACAGCTGTTTTTATTGGCAATCAGCTGGTCGCAGCTTTTGGGGCAGTTGCAGGACGAGCGGCAAGGGGGAAAGAGGAAAAGCCCAAAGCTCTGCTATGGAAAGCTTCGAGGCCAAAGCTCTGCCAAGCAGGTTGGCAGGACTCGAATTTATATTCAAAAGGGGGAAGTACAGAAAGTATCCTTTCTTTAGTTTCTTTTTCTCTTTCATTTTTAATTCTTTAATTAACTTAATTTTTGTCTTTCTGAATAATAATACTATTTTCCCCAAAATTTGTTTTTAATATATTTTAAAGGACTCGAAATCCTTGCTGTGACTCACCTGTCTGGGTGCTGGAGTCAAAGAAAGTGCTGGTGGTCTCCACGGTCATGGTGCCAATGGTGCCGTCTATGATCTGGGCCGAGGAGTCGCGCCTGCCGCGATAGCTGCAATCAAGGATCAGGGTTAAATATGAGATTATGATCCTTATTTCTATATATGGGTCACACTCACCGACAGACATCATCGCTCTGGGAGCTCTGGCGCCGAAAGTTCCGGCAACGTATCATCTCCTCGGTGGTCGACTGCCGCCGAAAGCCGCGCGCTATCAGGATCTCCTCGGTGGTGGACTGACGCCTTATGGCCGGCCTCTGATTCTGCTCATTGACGGCGGACACCTGCGGTCCGGGCCGCGAGCAGGGACTGGGATCCCGCGAGGAGCAGCAGCTGTTGGAGTCCGGCGACCTCGAGGATCTGGCCGCCGCCGAGCTGCTCTGCCTGCGAAGCGTGTGCCTCCGCGGACTACCGTCCCGCTCGTGCGATCTGTCCGGCGACAAGTGAGTCCTCGAGTCCCTGCGACCGCCGCGCGAGGCACTGTCCGGCGAGAGAGAGTCCCGCCGCGAGGTCCTTCGCTCACAGTCCTGATCCGGCGGATCAGGACTTAAAGCTGGCTGGGAGCCACGACGGCTACCGCCTCCACCACCGCCGGGCAGACAGCCCTCGTCGAAAGCGGTGGCCTGCCGCTGGAGCCGCTGGAGACGCGGCGCACGCTCCGGACTAACGCCGGCCTTGGAGTCGCGCCTATTGACTCGGCCGCACTGCGTCTGGGAGTCACGACGACCCTTGGGGGCGGTGGGACTGGTGGCCGGCGGCGTCACGGAACTGGTGATGATCGTCGGCGGCGGCAATGCCTGGCAGGCGGTGTCCACCTGCTGGTGGTGGGCCAGGTGGTAAGTGCTCAAGTGCTGCGATATCAGGGGCTGGGAGTGGTCGGAGCAGGAGCCCGCGGAGCTGGTGCTGGGCCGCTGCTCCTGCCGGAAGTTGGGGAACTCCGGTGCGGCCAGCGAGTCGCGCTTCTTGGCCACCTGGTACTTGCCCGGCGGCGGCGGTGTCGTCACCCGTCCGGCCACATTGCTGTCGCGCCGACTGCCGGACAGGTAGCTCTCACCGGATCCGCGACGGGAGGCCTGATGGAGGTCATGGAGGTCGGATGAGGTCGGACGGGCAGACAGGCAGGCAGGCAGGCAGGTCGGATGAGGTTTAAAGGAAGACACAGAGAGAAGAGCGCCAAAGGATTAGGGCTGTCTGGCTGGCTGGCTGGCTAACTCTCAGGGTAATGGTTAAGGATCCCCTTTTTATCCCTCCCCCGATACTCACGCTCTTGCTGCACTCGATGACCACGGGCACGATGACGCCACAGTTGCTCGATCCTGGCTGATCCTCAACTGCTCCGCTCTCGCGCCGGTTCCAGTGACGCACAAACTCCGCCGTGTTGGACTCGCGCCGCGATCGCATGCTCCGGATGCCCGAGTCCGCGCTGGACTCGCGTCGCTTGCGCGGCGCCATGTAGGTGGTAACGGAGCCACTGCCTCCAGCTCCGGTGCTGGCATCTGTGGTGGTAGAGGTGCGCCAGGGCAGGCTCCGGGCCAGATCGGCCAGCGTCTCGCGGCGATTGAGCTGCGCCTTGGAGCGCGACTGCGACTGGGACTGGGCCTGCTGCTGCTGCGTCTGCTGGTGGTGGTGCTGCTGCTGCTTGCTGGCGCCGCCGCCGCTCCACTCGCGCAGGATGTCCGTCAGCTGGGCGAGGGAGCTGCGCCTCCGGCGCTGGAGTCCCGGCGGCGGCGAGGTGCTCGGCGGCGTCGTGATCTGAGCCGCAGAGTCGCGCCTGCCGCCAAGTCGCTGCCGTATGGTGGACTCCTCCAGCTGTAAAGGGAGTGAAATTGGTTATTTATTTAGAAGCATTTTTATTTATTTTTATTCAATGTTGGAATTGTTTATAACTTTAAAACATTTCTCAGAAATATTTCTAACAAGATTTGAAAATTTCGAGGAATTTGTGGAGCTTGTTTCTTAATTTGGCGATAAATATAGACCCTTTTAGTTGATGAGGAATCCAAACTTTGTTTGAGTTTTATTTACTTTATATATTTGTGAGATTACGCATACGAAATGTTATACAAATTGGCGAGTTAAAAGCTAAGTTATAGCCTTTCAACTTGGATACATTTAGTTGTTCTTTTCATGTCTCAAAACAATATATATAGAATTTTATGAAAATATCGATTGAAATCCCCTAAAATTATATTTCAGATCTTCTTCTTTTGATAAGCATTTCTCTGGGAAAAACCTTTTGATTGTCATCTTTAAATTCGCTTAAAAAAGCTGAATGAATGTTTAAGTTTTTAAAATTAAATATGCAGATTTATTAAGCTACAAAAACATAACAAAGGAAAGTTTTCCAAACAAAAATGTAAGCTTTTTTTGATTTAGTTATGCATTTTTTTAAGTTTCAGCTCGACACAAAACCTATGTATCGATTAGTATCGAAAATATGAATATTAAAGATTTTTTTAAAAGAAGCTAATGTCCGAGATGCGAAACATTGGCAATAAATATTGGTTTAGATTGCTAATAAGAAAAAAATTATCATAAAAAGTATTCTCTTTTCATATCTAAAAACAAATCGGTAAAAAGTAACTTTTTCCTGCTTCTTATTTAATTTAAAATTCTATTTCTTTTTAAATTTGATGAATTTTATTGTTGATATCAATTGAAGCCAAAAATATATAACAAAACATACTTCAAAACCATTTTAGAATCAGCTTTAAGCTTTTAGGTAAAATGTTAAACCGATTTCAAGGCTAACGCTCTGCAAGGTCAAAACTGCAGCCTGTTCTTCAGCACTTCCTAAAATGTTTTCTTTTTGCATTATTTATGACCATTTTTTATAGTATTAATTTACAGCTTTCTCACTTTATTTTAGATTTCTTTTAATCTCTTTATTGCTGTTGTCAATACCCACCTGTTCGCGCACAAGATCGTCCCAGCCGTTGCCGCCCTGCCACACCAAGCCCACCTGGTGCGACATGATGGGCAGGTTGCACACGAAGCAAATGGCTGTCATAGTCCTGCAACGATACAAGGTCCTGGTTAGTTGGGCTCCCAATAACATTTCGGATATTTACGCTATCTTTTGATTTCTCATGCAGCAAATAGAGTTGTAAAAATAGAAAATGGAAAGCAGAAACATGGCTGGGAAAAAAACAGAAGAAAACTGGGAGAAGATAGGACAGAGTCATGCGGCGAAGAAAGGCTGAATGACAGGAGTTATTTTTGGTTTCCGTTTGGCTCGAAAGCTCCCACTGAGGCTGAAGGAGCTTTTCCGAGCTAACGGCGATGGGCATGCAAAAGTCCAAGAGGCTCAAAGTTTTCACAGAGAAAAAGCAGTCATGCAATGGAGAGCTTTCAGGATGCGAAAGCTCTATGTGACGAGTGTCCTGGGTGCAGAGTGTAAGTATAAATGGCGGAGTGTAAAATTACACAAGAATAGTGTGACTTTTGGGGCTTGTTTTCTATAAATTTTTACTTTTTAAAAATGTTTACTTTAGAATTTATTTAATATATAATTTTTATAAAGGAAACTCAACGAAATAGTGCGAGTTTTTTGGGTATCATTAATTAATATATCGCTACAGTATCGTTACTTCATCTTAAAGCTTATAAAATGATATATTAAAATTGCAATATGCAAGTATGTCCGATAAATCAATATCTTTCCAAACAAATTATCAATTTATGGGAAATTTTTACTTGGAAAAAAGAAACAAATAAATTGAATTCGATAATTTAATTTGAAATCGATAAAATCGATATTTTAGCTTTAATTTCGATATTTAAAAATACTAGATAATCAAGTTTTTGTGAAGTTTTCGATATGACATAGAACTTTCATTATTGATATTCGAGTATAAGTTTAATTTGTCTATATTGTAAGGCACTGAAAGCACTGTTTTTCGATTTTAAAATAATTCGTTATAAAGATTACGATATTTTCGATATGATATAGGACTTTGCCTCTCGATAAACAACCTCAAGGTAATTTATCGACATTTTAACGTTAAATGTAATATTATTCGATATTTTAAAAATACGTTATAAAAAAACAACAATATTTTCGATGTTTTATAGGACTTTTCCTCTCAATAAATACCCTTTATTTAAATTTGTCGATACTTTAACGTTAAATGTAATATTTTTCGATATATAAAAATACGATAAGCTTTAGATCTTAATATTTTCGATATGATATCAGACTTTTCCCCTCAATATACATCCGTAGAGTCAGTGTTTTAAGGAAAAGAACAGAATGACAAGGCGTAAGCTTTTGTAGCAAGTGTGTACAGAGAGCGTGTGTCAGTGTCAAAGGTTAGAGCATTCGCTGGTCGAGGGTGAAAGGTGAAAGGCTTTCGGTGTGTGTGTGTATGCGGTTAGTGAGGTTATTTTGGTAAGTGGTTGGTGGGCTTGCTAACTTTTTGCGTATGACCACGCAGGTGCTGCTGGGCTGATCCATGGACCTGTAATGCCGCAGTTTTGACATGGCGCATGTTCTTCTGGCTTCTGTGGCAGCGCCCGCCGATCCTCGAGGTGAGCGGTATCCTTCGGCCGCCGCTCCAGCGGCTCCTGTGGCTCGTCCCTCGTCTGCCTCCTGTGCGCCCTACGCTCTTAGCATTTCTATATCGTATTTATATATATATACATATACACATATATATCTTTTGGTTGTTGGCAGGGCGGGGCAGGTTTAATGCGGGATTTTCGTTTGTATTTTTATATTTTTTTGGGGGTTAACTGGGTGGGGTAACTGATTGATTGATTGGTTTTGCTACACACACACAGAGACACAGAGATACACTGGAAAAAAACGAAGAAAATAGTTGGTTTCTTTTTTTTGTGGTGGTTTTATAAAAATATATTTTGGATGGGGAATCACATAATGGTCTCCGGGGGAGGTAGGGGGACTTACTAATGGCTGTGGGCTCATAACTACAGATTAATTACCGGATATCGGGGGGTCTAAATATACTAGATTATCAATTGATCAACTAGTTAATATATGGTTCAAGTCGTATATAAATATATTTATTTATATATATTTAAAGTCAACACAAGAGTAATTAACTAAGAAATTAATTAATAATAATCATGCCAACATAAAAAATAAATAATATATAACTTAAAACATAACAAATTGTGCACTTAAATATATATCTCTTGTTTTATTTTCCTTTGCAGCCATCTTTCCCCTTTGCTTTGCATCTTAATGGTATATTTTTAATATCCACTCTATATTTTTTTATCTAATCCTTTCCCTTGAGATAACTTACATATATATTTATATGATTATTAGCTTAGCTTGGTTATTATATTTATTTTCTGTTTAATTTGTACCTTAGTCTGTCTAAAAATATTATAATTTAAGATAAATATCGATAAGAAAAAAAGATTTAAGACCCGAAAAATGGGAATTTTAAGCTCTTAATGAGAGCTTTTGTTTCTTTAAAAGTTGCTTAAAGTTTTGAAATTTTTAAGTTTTGCATTTGTGAATAATGTATATTATTAATTATAATTATTATATTATTATTATTATTATTATTATTATTAATTATTATTATCTTTATAAAATCAATTTATAGCCTCTATAATCCACATATTTAAGTACTTTGTTGAGTACATTTTCCTCTAGACTTGCTGCCCAGAGAAAAAAACAAAAAACATAAATAAATAAATACAATTTAATTTCGGAGAAAACATTCTGAGCTTCTAGAGTTACAATACACAATTTCTTGGCAGCCTCACCCCCCGCCCCTATATAATTCGATACTTATAAGTTACAACTGAGAATATGGAAGCTCGTTTTGGTCGTCGTTTTTGGCTTGTTAATAATGCACAAATAATTCAATTTAATTTTTTATTTGGCCCGACAAGCGAATATTTGGTCATGGGATAGCAGAGAGCAATATAATAGAATACACTGCGGATAAATAAGTGTGATTTAATACCATTTTTTATATTTTTATGTGCTTAAGTTTGTATTTAAAAAATACAAGCAGATATAAAGGAGAAAGCCTTGGGAATATATCGAATCGAACCTTAATAATATTTTAACGTAATGATTTTAGAGCGATTAATCGAATTTTATCGATAAATCGAATTAATATATCTTATTATTTTCAGATATTCGATAATATCGATATTCTAACATACATGCTACACTTTTTTTATTTCCCAAAATTCAATATTTTAAAGCTTAAAATTGTACAAAACTCTGTATGACTTAGAGCCCGATATTTTTGTGAATATATCGTTATTTTTCGATATACATCGATAACAGAGCCCAGCTACTTAGGTCTCACAATATTCAGAGTTTTTTAAGCTGCGCTTTAGGTTCTTTTAAGCAGCTAAGGTTTTCAGGGGAGTTTGTAAATATTCTCCACGAACTTTCTGCACACATTTCGAAGTTAAATATTCAAGTTCTTTCTCTAGTTTTCTTCAAGTGTACTTCAGTCCAGCTGCACTCGAGCCAGATGGCCAGCAAGAGGGGGAAATGGAGGCTGCTGCCAGCGCTGAATTCTAGATGAATTAATGCTGCGGCTGCGTCGAGGCAATCAAAATGGGGCATCAACCTATTTGGCCACAAGTTTAGGGCCATAAACTTAATAACTGCCAGACGGTTGTGTGTGTGTGTGCGTAGTGTGTGTGTGCTGTGTGTGGGTACCGGAAGTTGTTGTGGCAGCTTCATAAAAGTTGCCAGCCGAGTTTCTCGAGTGGAAAATACTTGTCCAAAGTGTGTGCCAAAGTTCCCCAAAGGACACACACAGTCACAGTTTACAGAGCAGAAGTATTGAATGGGAATGAAAATGGCAATGGAAAATGGGAATGGCAATGAAAATGGCAATGAAAATGGCCAGTGGAAACAAGCTGGGCAATTTTCTTCATGGCCATCTTGGACATTCGATGGTGCACAGGTTGGGTTTCCGGTGTCCTGGAGAATGGTAATTATGCCTGCCATTCGGATGCAATTCCAGCAATGTGCAATGTGCTGCATCTGTGTGTTTATGTTTGACATTTGAGCTCAAAGGATTTCATTTGCGTCTTACAAATCAATAGTCATTTTGGGATAAAACCCCTGTCATCAGAGCGTTGAGTCCTTTTGCCTCATAATTTCTCATTGCCAGATTTAAGGACTCCGAGTCGGAGGAAAGACAACGGCAGGAGCTTAATCAATTTCAAGTGCAGAAACAGGAACAGCAGCTGGCAGCAGGAATCACCATCATCATCATCATCATCAGCAGCAAAGCGGCAAAGCAATGTCCGCCAGGACAGGACAGGAAAAATGGAGGCTCCGTCAAGGATGGGCTCCTGGCGACCAGTTGATTGACAGCTGTCAATTTGCGTTGCCTGTGAAGTGCCATGACTGTGTGTGCCATGAACAATTTTCAACTCAATTTTGCCACTTCTCCTCCGATTCCCATTCCCAAACCCATTTCCCAGTTGGAGTCCAGTTTTGCGGCTAATCCTTAGCAGCTGGACCCAAACACGACCGGCGAGGATTGGCTTCCGCCCTGCCGACCTTCCAATCATCGAGCAGCAGCAGCAGCAGGGCAAGCTTATGAAGAGACATCGTCACCTGCCACCTGCCACCTAGCATCTGCCACCTGGCATCTGGCATCTGCCACCAGGCACCGGGCACCACTTTGGCACCAGCTTCCGTCTCCAGCAGATGCAATTTTCCTGCAAAAGTTTCCCCAGGAGAGGGAAGCTCCTTAAAAAGTTAGCAACACACACAAACACACACACTTCTGGCTAATTAAAAGTTTGTCTACTCCACTCTTGGCCCTTGGCCTAATCCACATCCTGACCACAAATCCACAAAAGGTAAATGCTGCACTTTGGCACCATTAATATCGATGGCAAAGCGCTTCGAATATTGAAAAACCATATTCAAAGTCACTCAACACCAAGAATAACAGAGCATTCGGAAGCCATTTGGGTTTTAGCATTAATTAGCTAGCTATCTAATTAATATTTAATAATAATTAGTTATTACTATATTTTAAAAGAAATAAAATGTAGATATTTTATTAGTTCGCCATTGCAAGTTATGAAAGTGTTTTTTCAGCTAATTTTCTATTTTAAATCAATCCAAAATGAAAATATGACCTGTATTTATAAATTTATATTAGTTGATTCATGGCAAATACCCCTTAAAACTCCAGTTAAATTTATATTAAATATTTATCCCTGATTCCTAGCCCCAAACTGACATAATTTTAGTAAAAACAGATCATATATATGTATATTTTTCAATACGCACATTTTGATAAAGAAAATCCCCATCAACCGACACCATTAATCTGCATTATCCCTGAGAAGTCATTTATCTAACCGCCGCAGCTGCCAGTTCCACTTTGTTTCATCGCTAAATGAAACAATTTAGTTAAATGGTCAACATTTTACGTTTTACGCCGCAGCCAAAGAGGGGCTGTCCTCGTCCTCGTCCTAGTCCTCATCCTCGTCCTCGTCCTTGTCCTTGTTGCGGTTCTATTCAGTCAGGTTTCCATCTCACTCTCTCCCTTTTTTTCCCTCTTAATTTTTTGTATTTCTCCGCTTTTATTCTGTGAACCGTTGTTGCCGTTGTCCTGGCAATAAAATGCAATTCGCTCGAAATAAAAAATAAATATAAAAAAAAAAGAGAGAGGCGAGCGTTTTGGACTTTGGCACCTGGCAGGCAACCCCCCGAAAGTGACATTTCATGTCCTGCGGAATGCGGTACCCGGCTGAGGGTAGGTCCTGCCGCCGCTATTTAGTTAATTTTAGAGCGTCTGTCTCGGCTCTCTTTTGGACCCTTGAAATATTACTTGGGCTGCTGCCAACGGTTTCCTTTTGATGTAATTGCGAGGGGTGGTTCCCCAGTGTCCTGGGACTGCTCTCCGTCTCCTGGTTGGGTGCGGCTATTCATTGATTAACTGCCAGGACTCGCTGAAGACATATATGAAGAGCCGGCGGGCAGCGAGGGATGTGCGATGCTCTAGCTTGACGCTCGGCCCAAAAGACGACCATTTTCATTTAACATTTTCATTTTCATTTTCATTTTCGCTCTCGTTTAAGGTCTTTCCCCTCTCTTATTTTTTTTCTTTATTATATTTTATTTTTATTTTTTTATTCCTTGTGCCCGCATAGCTGAGTTATTGTTGTCATCTTGGGTTTCGTTTTTGGCATTCAAAGTTGGAATACCTGAAAATGCTTGGTAAATTAGATCAAAGGACCCAGGGACTACGTGTGAGCATTCACCGTTGCCCCACAGTACAATATAAATAGGGACAGTGAAGCTTGTGCAGAATGTACCGGTCTTTTTTGATATCTAAAGTATCTTATAGATATAAAAACTATTTTTATATCATAAAATAGCTTGTAGATACAAACTATTCATACAATTTTAATGAGTAAACAGAAATAAAAATGTATTTTTGTTTCGTATCTATTCAAAGTATGTTATAGATAGAAAAACTATCTAAAATTGAGTATCTATTCGTATCTATTTTAAGTATTTTATAGATAGTAAAACTATCTTAAATTGAACACTGTAATATCCTAAAATATCTGAAAGATACAAACTACATTAATTAGAATTTAAATATTGGTAAAATGACAACTTACAAACTTAACATTAACAAGACATTAAGCCCTCGAGTTCTGCTTTCTATTTTATTTACAATAAATTGCACTAAGCCCAGCCAGTACACTTTAGCCAGGACACACTGTCCCCTTCGGCGTGTGTCTGTGTGCCTTAAGTACTTGGAAAGTCGGATTAAGTAATTTGCGCGTGCCACTTTCAATTTCTTGGGTGCAGGAAACGCTGGCGGAAAAGTTGGGAAAAATGCTGGGCTGATGCCTCTCTGCCTTTGCTTTTGGCTTTTCCCCTTTGCCTTTTCCCCCCCTTGGCCTGCTTTTCCCTTTGCTTTTCCTTTACTTTGTAAAAGGCTTTTCGGCTTAGGAAGGCATTGGAGGGGGGGCAGCCATTTAAATAAATAAATAATTAAAGTGTGAGTTCATATAGGTATATATACTATATATATATATATATATCCAAGATATTGAACCCGTAACTGACCTGACTCTGTGCATAATATCCGCTGACAAAAGTTGATAAAAAAAAAAAGTGAATATATATAAAGTTGTTGCCTCGCGACCGCGACCATTATGCAAATCGAGTGAAAAGGCGCCGCGGCGAAGCACTTAAGCCGTTTTGTCCAGGAAAAGCCAGCCATTGTTGCCGAGGAAATCTAATTTCCTCCATGCTGCGTTTTTTTTCCGGAACGTTGACAACCCCTTTTTCCACATTTTCCCAACCATTTCCACCCAGCCCAGGACCCAGCGTCTATGCATGCATAATTCAAATGGACAGGACAGCTCGGCCGCTGGACAGGATCTGCTACAAGGGAGGAGTCTAAGGAGCAAGAGGAGCAGGCTCCTCCTGCCTGATGCCAATGATGATGGGCCGTGCATATTTGATGGCATCATCTCGGTATGACTTATGTGTGGAGTAACTTTGGATCACAGGACCCCAAAGAGAGAGAGAGAGAGAGAGTTAACTTTGTTAAATATATTTTTGATAAATATAATATATATCCTTTTATAATCATAAGCTTTGTGCGAACCCAACTCAAACTCAACTCAACTCAGTGCAACTTCATTAGTGCAAATATTTTTGTTAAAATTGTTGAAAGGGATTTTCTGCTCAACAGTTGCTGTGTCAACTTTTGCTGGCAGAAAACTTTTATGAAACGAAATTTTAATAGAAGTTTTAGAAATATAATATATACATATATAAAGATTCTTAAGAATATAGAATTAATTTAAAATTATATTTTAAAAGCTTATTACAGAGGCAGAAAGTTATGGCTTTTCCTCTCTGATAATGAATAAATGTCAGTCTCAAAAATGGCTCTTAAATAAATTAAATCAATACAATAAAGAAGTATTATTGCTTAAAAAAATGTGCATTTACTTATAATGTATTTGCTCCTTTTTAAATAACTTAAAATATAAACCTAAAATTCCTTAAATATTTAAGAAAAAATCCCTGCCGAAAAAGTGAATTTAAAATGAGTTCAAGTTGCAAATTAAGGAAAATATTTGCCAGGCAGAGGAAAGTTAATGAGTTCCAAGCGATTAAGTTAAATGGAGATGACTTGGCTGCCGAAGCCGAAAAAGGGGCAAAGACGAAGGACCAAAAGGACGAAGGACGAAGGACCAGGTTCGGCATTGAATCAATAATTTTTGGCTTGGCCCAAAAATCATCATCGTTGAATTTTTGATAAGGGTTGAGAGGGCGTAACTCTTGAAAGTCCCCCACAAACGACATGAGCAACAGTTGCCAGGACCTGGCCTGAGTCCCCGTCAAGTGCTGGCCAACAAGGACAAGGACGATGTGGGGAATAGTGTCTCAGCCGGAAGGGAGGGTTTTTATTCCCAAGGCAGGAGAGAGAGCGTGGAGAACCGCATCGTTTGCTCGTTTATTTGCTAACCAGTCTAAAATGAAATTAATTATAGTTACGCACAGTTTCCGGCAGGATCTGTCTTTCCCTTTAGATCCCTTAGCCCCTCTCTGCACTCCTTTTCCTTTGCTTTCAGTTTTTGTTTTGTATTTTTTTGGGTTTTCTTGTGGTCATGACCTGACAAAGGGCTGCCTTTAGGTGGTTCTTTCTCTGCTTAAATCATTTTTTAATATTTTCCCTTGGCTGGAAATATGTTTTTCTCCTGAAAAACCAGTCTTTCCAATAGCCAGGAAAATTACAGGATAATCTTTGTCATAATGTAGCAGGAGGCCTGGTTTCCTCATTGGTCAGGAGAGTAAACAAATTGTTATGAGAGCTGCTGGTAAGCAACAAATACTTTCTATGCCTAAAAATAGCACTCATTTTTCCTGGATTTTCCCTAGAACAAACCATCTCTCTCTCTAACTCTCTGTGTGTGTGTGTCCAGCTTTTCTCTGGTGTGGCCCTTGTCCTGCCAGCTGATGTCTGTCTCCTGGCCTGACCCTGAACTTTTTAATTAATACGTGCAAGTGCGTGAGCATCGAGCAGGGAAAAGGACTCGTTGAGCACACTTACACACCACGCCCAGGACCTGGCCCAAAAATGGCGGAAAAGGGCTGGGGATGGCCTGGAGTTCAGAGGGGGTGAGGGGGAAAAGCGAGAAAAGCAAGGAGGGGGAATGGGGGCGGGGCAGGAAAGCCGCAACAAAAACAGCAAAGCGGAAAGGCGAAACTCGTTTTTGGCCTTTTGCTGGTTACAAAACGCGCCATAATTTCGAGCTGTGAGAGCCGAGGCACTGGCAAAAAAAAGAAGTATCTTTTCAAGAAAATATTGGAAAAATATTCAAAATTTGATTAAGGCTTTAATAATAGATAAATAATATTATGCCTTAATATCACTATTCAATTTTTTTTAAGACTTTTTAGGTACCTAACTTTTGAAGTTTTGTTAAACTTATAAAGAATTTTTATATAAGATATATCTTGTATATAATTATATCTACATTTTTTCCAGTGGAGCCTTCTTTGTGTGCCTGTGTGTGTATTTGTGTGTGCCGTTACGCTTTTGTTTACATTTTATATCAAAAACTTTTACGAGCTACAAAATATGCTCAGCCTGAGCCAAGAGCAAACAACTGCGGAGCGGCAAAAATAAATAAAAATAAAATTGATAGCATGTTCTTTGGGGCTCGTCCCATCCATCGTCGTCCTGCCAGTCGTCCTGCGAGCAGAGCAGGATACGCATTTGAATATGCGTTGGGTAAGTGGATATATGGTCGGCATTATTGGCATATCCCCGCTCCTGGCTCTCTCTCCCCCAATTGCAATTATCGCTTACGAGGGATTGTTAAAGTGGTTACTCCAACGAGTTTACATTTTCTGCCTTGTTGATATTTAAATTTAATGGCGACTCTTTTTTCGGTCTCTCTCTCTGTGCGGGGTTTTTTGAGCTTTTTGAGCTTGAAATTTTGAAAGTCAGGACCAAAACTTGGTTTAAAAAGCTATCCAATTCGAAATAAATGCATTTTTTGACTTAGTTATGATCGAATTTCATGCAAGGAAATATTAACTCTGGCTTCCTTACTTCCTTGACATTATTTTCCTAATTGGCTTTAACTTTTTGAGTAGTTCCCATTAAAGCCTTCTCTTTCCCTTCCCTTCGAAACCCCACGCAGCAGATATAAAGAGATATAGCAGGTAATCGATACCCAACCGGTGAGTCTGTGTTGGATTGCGGGAGACATAGTTGCCGCGGGGCGAGATGGGCGGATGAGATGGCTGACAGTTGGACAGGTGGACGCTTCAAAGGAGCCCCCTTGAAGTTGCCAGAGATTCCCAGAAATTTGACTGTACCAACACAAGCTCTCTCTCTCTCTCTCTCTCTTTCTCGCTCTCTTTCTGTCTCTTTCTCGTTCTCGTTTAAACTGGGAAATTATTGAATATGATTTCTGTTGCTTTCCAGGAACGGGGATCTCTAGACTGGCCTGGACTTTAAGGCTAATAATTAAAATATATACACAGGACTTGGCAAAGGGAAAGCCGAGCTAGAGCTAGTGTTTACATTGCTCATACGCCCCGTGGCCCCGAGGCAACAAAAGAGGGGAACTACGGGGGCTTAGAGGAGGTACAGCATAAAACCAGAAATCCAAATCAAAATCAAAATCATCCATCGCCCGCGGGGCAAGGCCAGGGAAAACATGAAAAGTTTACCCGCACCCAAGGAAAAAGAGTGTCCCGAGTCAACCCTGAAGAGAGAGAAGAAACCAACCCCTCAATCTCATCTTTTTTATTTTATTTTTCACTTTTTTTCTTGCGCTTCCATTCACCTTCATCAAATGCAAAATCTAATGAAATTTTCACATATTTTTTTCCTGCAAGTTTTGAGGCGGGAAATTGAGGCACGGAAAGAAATGAAAAGTTTGATTTTTGCTTCTTTTCTTTAGCTTTATTTGTTATATTTATAAGTTTTTATTTTTTGTTTACTTGGATTTACTTTTAATTATTTATTTTTATTTATTCAAGACTTTAAATAATTATTCTTCTTTTTTAACCTCTTTTTTAAGCTCATAAAAATATCCTTAAGTAGATCTAGACAAGACCAAAACTAGTTGAGAATTCTGGCAATTTTGTGAACATTTTCCTGAGCTTGTCTGCCTCAAGGAGCACTCGGCCTGGGCAGCCCTGCTGAGAAGGAAAGCGATTGCAATGACAGATGCGGACTATTAAAGGTGAAAGTGGTTGGGCAGACAGACACAGAGAGCCTGGAAAAAGGCAGTAAATACTCGGGAAATCTGGCCAAATTTGAGCATTTGTGCGAGTGTGTGTGTGTGTGTGTGTGTGTGTGCATCGAGCCATTTTATGTTAACAACTTTGTTTGGCCCAAAGCGCCTGGCAGCGGGGACCCATTCCGTGTCATCATTATGTTCATCATTAACAACTCGTCAGGGTAACGATGAGGCCGATGATGATGTTGATTATACCGAAGTGAGTGCCATATGTTACCCACACACACACACACAGAGAGGGGAGGGGGGAGAGGTGGCAGCACACGGCAGCAGGCAGCCGGAAAAGCGGAAAAAAACTGAGCCACATTTTGGTGGCAACAAATGGCTGAAAATCAGCGAAAACAGACGGCAACATCAAACGTTGGCGGAGGCGAAAAACAAATCAGTTTTTTATTCACCAAAGGAGAGTCCTTTCCTCGTCCTTTTCTCCTTACTTCACCCCCATAAAAAAAAGGGCAAAAAGCACTCACCAAGGAGCAAAAGTTTATGAACCATAAAACAGAATGGAATGGAATGCATAGGCATGCGATTTTTCGTCTTCTCAGGTGAAAGTGCTTTGCATATCGTTGGCTGGCTCTTTAAAATGCCGTTTCAACCATTTTTCAACTCAAGTTGAGCTGTTACCGAGGACGAGGGATATCCTTAAGGAAAGCAGCTTTATTTATGGGCCAAGGCCCATCGAATATCTGGTTGTATTTAAGAACCAACGAGTGGGTACAACAAGGTTTAAATAAAAGTTAAGACTCGAGTTTTGAAAGGAGAACTCACTCTGACACTATGACTCTATTATTGTTACTCATTAATTAAATTCTCTATCTGCAAAAATTAACTTATGGATTGTTCTTCTTTTCCTTGAGAGCCTTAACATCTTTTTTAAAACAAAATTTATATAATAAACCTGCAACTTGTTTTCTTTCCTTCAATCGTCAGCAATTTTCCTCTTAATCGAACCAAAGAAGATTTCCGGAAAATGGGAAAAACCGGAAAAGGCCAGCGGAAAAGATTAGAGCCTGAGCCGTTTGTCAATTATCTAATGGCGAAAGGAAATCGGGTTGGTTTGCAATGCAATTTGTGGAATGCATTGCTGGGAGTGCCATTTACCCTCGAGGATATTTGCTACTCCTGCTCGTGCTTGTCCTTTTGCTGCTCCTGCTCCTGCTTCCAAGGAGTGTGTCAACAGTTTCTGCTAAAAGAATGGATTCACTTGGAGAAGTAAGTCAAGATAAAGCTCTTCTTTCTTTCTCACTTATTTATTTATTTATTTATTTATTTACTAATATTTATCTATTTATTTTTGTTTTTAATAAATAATTCTAGAGTTCCCTTTGTTAAATTGTTTTTAAAGCTGGCAATATTTCCCAGTGAATTTTTATAGAAAAGTTCGAATGCTTTTCTGCTTGTGTGCGTGTGCGGGCAGAAAAGTCAATGTTGGCTCGCTGGTCGGGCAACCGGAAACCGGAAGCGCCAAACAGGAGGAAGGAGGCCGTCAACTTTCCCCCGTCTATATATATATATATACGATATGTTTTATGAGCAGCGATAAATGTTATTAACTTGGCTGGCAAAACTTTGGTAATTGAACTCGGCTCGGCGTCTCGGAATTAGTTGGCAACAAGTCCGCCGGGAATTGGCTCTAAAAACTTGTGTCTATCTATATAAATATCCTTTTTATATGCCGGAACTATAAATAAAATGCAGATTTAAGCCACAGGGAATATTGTGGGCTTGAGTTTTAATTTAATAATAAGATTGTTATTAAATTTAAAGGTTTCTAAAGCATAGAGAATCCTTAGCGAACTTGATCCTCCTGAAAAACCCAAAACCCTGATTAAAGTTAGCTGCTGGCCCTGATTAACTTTGCTGCCAATTTCAGGAAAATCTGTTTCCTGGTAACACCGAACTCTGCCACAAGCTGTTGGGAAAATTCCGCGAATTTCCACAAAACTGGATCCATTTCTTTTTTCATTTACACAAATTACGAATCAGCGAATCGGAATACTATATGGGTTTAATTGTATTAAATAGAAATCAGATTTCTAGGAACAAAAAAAGAAGGAGTTTGTATTTTGAATTAACTGCAAGTAGAAAATAGGGAAAATGTTGGGAAAATCAAAGGATTTGCCACCCAAAAGGGAGGTGGCAAGCAAGGATGTCTCTCGGCAAAAGGCAATCTGATTATTGCCACAGATATGGCGAGAGAAATGCCTTTGTATTTATTATGAATTCGTCTTTAATATGCGAAAGGCAATCGTGTGTACAAATAATGTACACGCAAATAAACACGCACACACACACAATCGAGAAAGGAAAAGCCGGAAAATGCGAGGGTGGGGGGGAAAAGCGGGGCAGGGAAAAGGCCGGGCAAGTGGAAAGTGGCAGGTGGATAAATACCAAGGAGAATTGTTGCAAATGGTCACGGAAATGGAAACGAAACAAATCTTGATCTCGTTTTCGGCGCCTGTCATTGTCAGACCTCCCCTTCCCCCCTGTATCTACGTATCCGTGTATCTGTGTATCTGTGTATCTGTGTATCTGCGTATCTTTGTATCCGTGTATCTTTGGCGTGTATTTTGCGTAGCTGTGCGTATCCTTTGTGTCCCGGGCCTCCTTGCATCGCCATCTCTGCCCAATTTATATGCAGAACTGTTCCACACTCAATTGCCAGTTACGGCGCGCGGCTGCGTTCAAGCTGTTTATATTTATTTATTTATTTTATTTTTGTTTTTGTTTTCGCTTTTCGTTGTTCGTTTTTGTGTTTTTGGGGGGGCGCCGACTCTCGCTTTGTTTTACTTGCTTGCTTGCTCGGTATTTAGCATATACATAAATATATATTCATATATATATATATATTAGGGAAGCCGAAGCTTGTATACACTAACAGAACCTTGATCAAGAACTCTCAGATTTTGGAGTTTCCTATTTATTACTATTTAAATAATGAAGCGATAAAGAAACAATAAAACCTGTAGGTATTTTTCTAAATGTATATTTAAAAGTCTCTAAAATTCACTTTAATTTAAAGGTTCCATAGGTTCGTAGAAAAAATTTGTTTTAATAGTTAACTGTTTATTTTTTCTTAAATTTTAAATACTAATTGCACCAGTGCGTATACGCGATTTTTTGTCTTTCTGCTATAATTTATGCAATCTGTTATAATTTATAATTATTCTAATAATATTTATAAGAGTAAGAATGGGTATTTTTAAGGTCTTTTCGAAAGCCATCTACCGACCGAAAAGCAAAAGATTGCATTACAAACTGTACTTCCGGTCTAAATTCAGCGCTTCTCCGCTCTCTTCCGCTTCTTGCTAAGTAATTTAGCCCAAAAGATGCACCATTTTATGGACAGACAATTTTGAGGTTATCCAAATCGTTATTATTTACCGATTTCGATTTTGAAAAAGAGGATCGGTGCTCCTGTTCCAGTTTATAAATTTTTACTGCCTAAATGCCTAAATTGATAAATATAATACCAAAAATTGTGCTCTCTTGCCAACAAGTAATATGTGAGCACCTTTGATATATTGTACTTGAAATCGAAACCCAAGCACTGGAAAAATATTAATTGTTGCCTCCAAAATTCAATCTTCTCTGTAGCGGAATACCTTCGGGATTGTTGTCCTTTCTGCGGGCCCATTATATGCGTTTTAATTAAGCAACCTCGACGCTCTTTGAGGCGCCTGTTAACCCATTTGAATTTTCCTTTGCATTTTCAATTTTATTTATTTATTTTTGGCCGCCAAGATTTATGCAAATTGATTTTGCGAGTCTATTAAATTTGCATATTTATCAATTTGTGCTGTGCGTGCTTTGCGCGCTCCTTGCTTGATTTTATTCCTATATTTTCTTTTTGTTGCTCTTGCTTTTGTTGTTACTTTTGTTGTTGTTGTTCCTGTTTTTGTTTTTGTTTTTGACTTTGTTTATATATTCTTGGTGTTGGCTTTTGTGCTTTTTGTATCTCTTTGCCAGCCGCTGTTTGTCTTTGGCAACATATTTTAATTACATCCTCGGCCCCGAGACATTTCGTAAGAGAGAGCGAGGATCCTGCCAGTTATCCTGCCATCCCGACACCGCCGCCTAATTAATAAGGATGCAATCCAATTAGCCGAGAGGCGACATCAAAGCAGCTCCAGAGCTCGTAGCTCGTAGCTTGTACCTCGGACCTTGGACGATCAAATATTAAATAGGCGCAGAAACTAAACCAACTGTGACA
The DNA here is from genome assembly GCA_008042585.1 of Drosophila punjabiensis. NCBI lineage: Eukaryota > Metazoa > Arthropoda > Insecta > Diptera > Drosophilidae > Drosophila > Drosophila punjabiensis. The sequence continues at coordinate 229,671 of VNJR01006469.1, forward strand.
ACACTCGCCATAAGGCAATTACCATTAGCATTATCATTAGCATTATCCTTGGCATTATCATCATCATTATGGTAATTAAAATCCATGGCTAATTGTAATGAGACGGTAGAGAGACATAGAGAGAGATGCAAATAAATCTGCTGGCCATCAGCTGAAAGAGAAAGGTCCTGCCAAAGTCCTGGAGTGAGCTGTGAGCTGTGAGCTGGAGCTCCCCCCTTTCGGCTAATGGCCAGGATTATCCCCAAACCGCAGGAATCAAGCATAGTCCTGCGACTGCGCCATTCCCCTATAATTTCATGATGAATATTTATGGCAGACTGTCGGAATATATGCATATACTTCCTGTTGGGACTTTGAGAGTTCCGAACATTTCGGAGAACTGAAATTTATTAAGGTCGCTCTGGTGGATAGCTCCCTTTAAGCACAGAAATAATCAAATATGAGAAGTCCTTTGTTGACTCCTGACTCCAGACTCCAGACTCCTGACTCCTGACAATGAAATGCCAAGCAGTGATTGCAAGCTGAAATTCCCTTGAATTCTACGAGCAAACAAGGGTATTTTTCTGTATTATTTTCTCTATTTTTCAGCAGAAACTGTGAATCACAGAGAACTAATAACTTGTAAGCAGGAATTTGTTTGTTAACTAGAAAAATAAATTCCAGAAGCCCATTTAAGCAGAGTTGAAATTGATGAATGAATTAATAAATAATAAGTTTCCACGAAACCAGAGCACAAATAAATTACTAAATAAGTGAATAAGTAAATAAATAAATTACTAAATAAATAAATTACTTAATAAATAAATACCTAAAGTAAATAAATAAGTAAATCAAACAATTAAGGAACTCAGTAACTCAAAAATACTTTCCAAAACTCAAGAATTTGGTAATTTAGCAACTTAGAAAACGCATTTAGTGTTTGTTTTATGCCAGAAAGATAATGGCATTACGGCGACATTTTCCGCTATTCGCGGTTGTGGTAACAAAGTTTCGTAACCGAAATAGTTAACAACTTTGTTGCCAGCATCTACTGTGTCCTTTTTCCTACATATATCCCCATATATCCATATATCCTTCTCTGTCTTTGGCGAGATGTGTGTGAGTGCACAATGTATGCAATTTGAGGCAGCTCGTAAAGCAAGAAAATCTATGTGACAATGCGTTTTTCTCGTCTCTTCATTTTTTTTCTGTTTTGTGCAATGCCTGCACTTCTCCCGCTTTTCTTTTTCAATTTTCCGGGGAAAAACTAGAGCCATTAAAATGCATTCACATGAGCTTCGCAGGGCGAGAGCATTGTTTGACAGCTGCCATTGCCTGGCTGAAAGTTTGGGTGGCAAAAAAGGGGTAACATAGGCAGGGAAAAGGGAAAAACTAGGCGGGAAAAAGGGAAAAACTAGGTGGGAAATAGGCAAAAATCAGATGGAAAAAAGAGGAAAAACTAGGTGTAAAAAGGGCCTACCTTTTAGGGACACAAAAATAAGACAAGTGCCTACAAAAAAAAAGTGAACAACAACTGGTATTCCAAGAGCATGGCTTCAGGGAATCCAGGGAATCAGATATTTCGATTAAAAGAGGATATATGTATGTAGTACCAGAAAAACATATTTCGAAATGGATTTAGTAGAGTTTAAGGTAGAGAAATTGGCAAGCAAGCAATTGAAATCAATGAATTAACACAAACAGTAACATTTTTTATATATTTTTAGGAAGAATTTGGAACACTTTAGAACTATTTCTGAATTTTGTCAGCTTTCTTTCAGGTTTTTCCAATCAACCTCTTCAACCTTTTGAAGTTTATCTTTCTTGTATTTCATTGTTTTATTTACCTTATATTATATTTGTACCTTTTGAAGGGTATTACAACTTCAGTAATTTCACAAACAAACTGCGAGAGTATACACATTTCGTTTTCTCAGAGTTAGCTTCCTATCTTGTTTTCATATATTTTATAGTTACACATATTTTATAAACAAATATTCCTCAGTTTTCCTCCCTTTTTTTAACTCTTAAAACGACAGTTCAGTTCAAGCAAACCTTTTTTTGCTGACAACTGTCATATTTATTAGCAAATTGCAATCAAATTTTTGTACAAACATCATAACGAGAATGTAAAAAAAAACTCGCAATTTCCTTTGAAATTCAGCTGTAAACTGTATATATATTTACCTTGCATCATCGACAATAAATACCAGCTATCGATCTACGATATTTGAACCGGAAAAAAAATGGGTGTTTTCCGGAGCAATTGAATGGCGGAATTGTGGGTTGTTTTTTTTTTTGTTTCGCACTGGCTATCGGCCATTAAGGGATTATGGTTTTTGTGGGCGATCGGAGGGCAGCTTTAATTGCTTAATCAATTGCCTTAATGTTGCCTTAACCGTAATGGGCAGGTGTTAAGTGGTCAGCCCGGCAAGTAATCGCCTTTTAAGCCGGAATCCGGAGTCAGGAGTCAGGAATCCTGAGACCGGCGTACGGAGTCCAAAATCCGATGAAAATTGCCCCAGACAAAAGGTAATTAGCTTCGATTTAAAGCCGGTTGCCATAGCGCCAGCCAGGCAAGTCTAGGAAAAGCGGAAAACCGTAGGCAATCGGTCCGAACGGAACAGGAAGGAAATGCTTAAGCTATTGGAGAAAATCCCTCCCCTCGATGACGATGATGATGATGATGATGATATTAAATATTATAGCTGCCAAGCTGCGGCTTTTGTTGTTTTCCAAACGATAACAATAACACACTGAGACAGACACATTTTCCTCACAAAAGCCGATTTTCCGACCACTTAAAAATTAGATAAAATTGAGCAGCTTTAATAAACTAACTGGAAATTATTTACTTTCAAGGAAATCTAATTAAATACAGGGGAAAGTGTGTCTGCTAATATTATTTATAGTGCAAATAATCAATATATAAATTAATTATTATCAAAAGCAGGTCAAAGCCAAGGAATAATATTTAAAATAAATTATTCTGTAGTTGGTTTTTTTTTATAATTCGGTAACTAAGTCTTGGTTTGTATTTAGAAATTTTTAATATAAATATTGATTGGAGAAATAAATAAATTAATATAAAATGCAATAAATATATAATTAAGTCAGTAAATATTATATCTCAAATTTTTAAATATTTCTTGATTTTTTTCTATCTATATAAATATCTATATTTAATATTTAACAAGAATTTTGCTTAGAGTCCTTTTTAGTCAGTGTGTAACCTCAAAATTCCTGCCTAATATTCTTGTTAAGCTTTTAATTTAATCGAATTAAATACAATTTTTAAATAGGACTTGAGGATAGTTGAGAATGGTTTCTGGAATGTTTTCTGAAATGGTTTCTTAAATGGCGGCCGTGACAGCACTGCCATTTTCCCAGCTCGTAAAATATAGAAAAATATGCCACAGTTTTATTACACAGTTGGCGATGGGTTAATGCCATTGGCAATTTCGCCACCGGCTTAGAACTTGTTTTTCCAACACCCTTGTTCGCCATTTCTTCCGCATTGTTTCCGCTTCCGTTTCCGTTTCCGCTTACGTTTGCCTTTATGCCTAGCTCCCTCGCACTCGCTCTCGCTCTCGCTCTCGTTCTCTCTGTGTGTGTGTTTGCTGGGCAGTTTTTAATAACGTGTCGTGCTGTCAGCTGGATCAGCAGTCAGAGCATATGCCACAAATATATATATATAGTATATATATATAAAATATATAGTATATATTAGCAGCCAGCCGGATGCTGGCCTCCTGCAGCGGCGTCATCAAGTTTTATGATCACACTCAAACACTCACGTGCAAGGACAGCAATTAATGGCTGCCAAGGATATGTGTGTGTGTGTGTGTGTATGCCTCATATCCTGGCGAAACAATTCCACCTTGTTTTTTTATAGTTGCCACATAAAACGGAGGCAACACTGCCAGAAAAAAAGGAAGACTAGACAAACAGATGCTAATAATTTCTTATGACTTTAAAAGAAACTACTCAAACCCTTATATTGTTATATATTATTATAAAATGATTTTAGAGGTATGTTTTTATAACCAAAAATTAATTTTAGTTTGCACTTTTCTTAAAGTATTTTATCTTGAAAATATTTCCATAAAAAGAGTTTCTTTTCGCTAATATAACAATTCAAAGCTAACTCACTTTCTGATCAAATTTAAATATAATGTTTGCGGTGTATTTAGAATATAGATAATATACATATAAACACACAAACACACACATAATACTTCAATGGTCAGACATTTCGATATTAATTCGAGTGCCTGCAACTGTCAGCTTAATTAATTTGGAAAATGTTTACAATTTGAGCCCCCGGGCTCCCCTCCCCAGAACGGACGAGGTCCGTCAATTAGTCTCAATTAAAGACTAGGACCGGACCCAGCATTTGATTCTTTGCCGAGTCTTGGAATGAGATTTTCCTCTAGGAAAAGGAAGAGGAGGTGAAGGAGAAAGGAGGAAAGGAAAGGAGGGGTCAGGGTCGGCAGGTTCAATCCCATTTCCCTCGCGCTTGACCTTTCTTTCAACTTGACGCCATTAATGGTAATGTTGGTCTTTGGGGCACATTTTCCAGCTTATTAACTCGCCCATTTGCAGTGTTTTTCAGGTTTTTTTCCAGTCCCCGCTTCTTCTTGATTTTCCAGCTTTTCCTTAATTTTTATTTTGAGATTTCTACCGCCTCTTTACAGGTTTTATTTCCACATTTGCCGCTGAGAGAGAGTCTTTAATGTTAATTTCTGTTGGCGAAAGGAAATTTTCCTTGCCGTTCGTGGAAACTATGTCCGCTTTTTCGGCGTCAAGTTGCCAATGATGTTTGCCCAGGGCCCTCAGTCCAACCCACCCACCCCCTGCCACCTGCCACCACCCCCTGCCACTGCCACTGCCACTGCCCCATTTTGGCCCATTTTTTGCGGTCTTTCATGTTGTTACTATACATAAATTGAACATTTTGCCGCAATGCCGCACACATTTTGCCTCGCCTGTTGCTCGGCTAAAACAGCAACAGGAACATGGCGAGTGTGGCATGGGGCAAGAGGGGTTAGGTGGAGCGGGGTGGAGCGGGGAGGGGAACTGTGGCGGTTGGGAAAAGCGGCAAGGCTGAACAGATGGCAAACCACTCGACGCAGACAAGGACGATGTAATAAAGTTAGAGCCTGTCAGGCGGTGTGCCGCTGCCACTGCCACAAAAGAAATGCGGTTAGACGGAACGGAAGGAGACGGCCGCTGTTACACTAGGACTTTGGGTCCTGAAAAAGGCACAGCCCTCAAGGTGAATTGGTGGGAGGTACTACCTTTTTACTACCTTTTATCTAATATACAATTTTATTTACTTTTATGCGAAAGTATTTGCGGGAAATTATTATTTACTTTTATGAGAAAGTATTTGGGGAAATTCCTGTCGAGACTCTATCAGATAATTAGAAGTTTGTGCCTTTTAGGAATATTCTTATTTGTTCTTAGTTTGTGGATTATCTTTAAAAGAGTAAAAAATAAGTTAAAGCTCGAAAATATATGTATACGTATCCAAATGTATTCATTGAATAAAACGATTTTTTTAATAGATTCAGTTGCAAAATATTGCTTTAATTTAGCTTAAATTTTTAAACAACAATTTTACCGAATTCCATACAGAAACAAGAAGAGAAGCTAACTTGGGATCAGCCAAAAATGCATTAAATTCAATTTGGAAAGCTTTTTTAAACTAGTTTTTATTAGGTTTAGAAATCAGCATTTATAGTTTATAATTTTACAATTTAACAATTTTTCAGAATTTTTAAAAATTTAATTAGATACAAGCTCTTGAAAAAAAATGGAGAAAATTTTATTTCCTCCTCCGATGCCTAGTTTGACTTGCCAGATGATGCTGATCAAGAATACATATGATTTATGGACTAAAATCCCTGCAAGGGTATAAAAAATCAGTGTTAGAGGCAGACACCTGAATTTATCACTTACCACTCGCTGAATTTGACATGCATGCCCAAAGACAACCCTGTTACACATCAAATTCCACACGTAATTTTCGTTCGCTACATTAAACAGAACTGCCAGTACCTTATTTTCAAGCCACTTTTCCGAATTTTCCCCTGCCAAGTGAAAAATACAAACACAGCAAAGGCACTGAACACACATTCCAGGGGCAATCAATAAAGAAGTAGCCCCGAACTCATAAATAAATGAATGCGCCTGGCTGAGTCCAAAGACAGCCAAGATGCCAGGATCCCGGGACTCGAATTACTCGACTAAGGATGCTGATGATGATGACGATGTAAGCCTGGTCGGCAGATGAAAGCCAGTTGCCGAAATCCGCTAACGAAGCAATTAGCATCTGTTTCAGGTAAACACAGCAGCACTGAGATTTATTGGGATGGAGAGCCGAGCCGAGCTGCCTCACTGGTTTCTAATAATTTAAGTGCAAAATAAGATAAATAAAATATATGGAAGCGAACACGGGAGATGTCTTGAATGTAATTACTATGTAATTAATTTGGAAATATTTAATGCACACATTCTTTCGTATGGAAAAAGGTTTGGGTATGATTTTTAAACAGTGTTCTCGGTGGACATGTTCTATAGAGATGCTCCGTCATTAGACCCGGGAGGAGCGCACTCCCGTTGCCAAGGATTAAATGCTATCCTCCCAGCAGAGTTGTTGCCATGGCTCGGCCGGGGAAGTGGGGCTTACGACGATGGATGGTCTGAGAGGGGGACAGGCACTCATCAAAAGAAGTGGAGTCGTCGGCCAACGAGGAGGACCTGCGATAGACGCAGGATGTGCGGCGAGGCAAACAAATTAGTTAGTTGGATTTTCCTCTTAGGCGAGAGTGGGGGAGAGTGTAAACAAAATCTGCACTTAATGCGGCATAAATTTATATATATATTTTGGTAAACGGAATAGAAATGAAACAATGTTTGGTAAATTTAAAAACAAAGCTCCTAAGCTCTCAGAGTGAAAAAAAGAGCTGAAAAAAGACTCTCTCCTTCGGTACTGCTTGTACATTACAGGCACAGTTGTAAAGAGAGAGAGAGAAAGAGCTCACACAAACACAAAAAAGACTTCTTTCCGATCATCGTACGCTCTCGACATGAAAAGAGAACTAACTGCTTGTACATTGCTGGCACAAAGAGAGCAAAAACTGGTCTTGCTCTGAAAGCAAGAGCACAAAGAGCTTTTCATGCGATTTTCCCTTTAATCGGTTCCGCGTTCAACCGTTATGGCGGAAAACGCTTAAGAATAGACCAGAGAATGGAATGGGCGTTCCATTGCCGGCACTCCTCCAATTAGTATCGAAATTTAAATGCCATTTAAGCCGCAGTTAACCGAACTAGGCCATTACTCTGGCAACCACACCATCGCCATCCGGTTGGGGTAATTAATTATGTATAAAAATATTTCCCGCCCGTCCACCGTCCCCGTCCCCATCCCCCCGCACATCAATTAAAAACGAGCCAAATCCCGACCTGAGTCCGGGGGACCTTCGGCTTTCCGTTTCCAGCTCACAGCTCACAGCTCGCAGCTTCCAGCATTTTGTATTTGTTTTTACATAAACAATTTTTGGATTTTTCATTTTTCGGCTAAGAGAGGTGGGCTTTGTTTTGTAGATTTCTAATTACGACAGCCCCTTGGCCGGGGCTTTTGTGGGCTTTCCTTTCCGCAGAAGTTCTTTTAAAACGCGGCTTAATTATGTCTCCCCAAGGCAGCCAAGGGAGAAAATAATACAACAAAAAAAAAGAAATGAGTAGAGGTGGGGCGCAAAAAATTCAACAAATTGAAATTTGATAGAAATATTTATGTACGTATGGAAAGTTGAGAGCGTGCGCAGGCCGGATTTGGATTGGGGCGATGCTTTCCCCATTCTCGCACTCGGCTTTCCATCAACCCCCGGGCCGCACCGGAGGAGGAGCGGAGGAGCGGAGTGGAGCGATGTTTGTACAGCTTGTGGCCTAAGCTCGGGCGTAAACAAAATTTCGAATTATACACAAAAATGCTAAAATGTTGCCCCGTCAGGTGGGGGGAGGAGGAGGAGGAGCGAGGAAGGAAACTCTAGCTCCGGGGAAATAAAAGGAACGAGCTGGAAAAACTGCCACCTCTAAACTCTAGCTCTCTTCTTTTGGCAAACAATTCAATTAAAACAATTCTGTGTGAGTTGCATTTTAATACGGTTTCTAATTTGTTTTTATTTTAAGCAGAAGTTATAATCCATTTCCCCCAAAGATGGCGCTGAAATCGCTGGAGATTTCATTTCAATTAAAAAGGTACCAGCCCTGTGGGTTGCGGCTGGGAGTTGCTTTAGCCAAAGGACATTCCCCATTATCTTTGGGTGTAGAATCTTGTAATATCTGTTCTTGTTTGTAAGGTGGAACCATCACAGTAGTCATTTTTATCTTGCTGCAACTGGAAGGTGTCCTTCTTGTTCTTTCTTCTTTACTTTACATAAACTTTAAGTATACTACGTTCTTTATCTGTAGAATCTTATAAAGACTTGTTCTTAGATATAGATTCAGGGTTTTCTTCTTGTTTATTAGCTAAAGAGATAAATATTGATCAGGAAAGCGTGCCAGTAACTGTAATACAGCCTCAAGGAATTCTTGAGCAAAAGGTGGAAACTTCACGGTCGCCATGTCAACCTTACTAGTATTAAAGGAGTCCGTCTTGTTTCTGCTTCATGATTTGACATAAGCTTATTTCTTATATTTCTTATTTCTTATATTTCTTATTTCTTATATTTCTTATTTCTTATATTATATAATATTTATGTTAATTTAAAGTCCTAGTTAATCACAACCATTAAAATAAATAAAATCAACAGGCAGAAAAAGTACTATACCTATTAAGAGATTTATGTTATATCTTACGATTATGAAAGAATATTCTTTTTGTTTATAAAAGTACCCTAAAAAATCACAATATGTTTTATATATTTAAATAAATGCCCAAAACAGCTGTAATTTTATGAATCTCTTGTCTCTTCAAATAATTTCCAGCAAACTCGAGTCAAGCGAAGAGAAAGTGATTCCTCAAAAGTTTCAAACGAAACGCAAAAGTTGAACCCAAATGAAGAGAGACAGAGAGCCCATAATGAGCAGGGCGAAGACAGAGAAAGAGATAGGGAGAGAGGCAGGGAGAGATGGTAAAACTTTGCAAGAAAACTTAATAAACTGTCTAAAATTTGAGTCAAGGAGCTGCCTGCGCTGTATATTTGTTTGCTGCCCGAATTTACTTTTGGCTTCCATTGTTCAGGTAAACAAAGATTCTGGCAAGAAACTTTCATCTGTGTTTGCTCGGTCGCTTCTGCGAGTTCCACTCCGATTTTTCGTTTTTATGGCTTTGGCTTTAACTTGAGCTTCAAATACAATTCAAACTCAAACTCATAAGGGGAAGCCACAAGGAGAGCGGCAAATGGGAGGCCCAATGAAACGCTCAACCACTAGGATTAGACCCTCGTCTCATATTTTTTGCAGTGAACCTTTTCCCTCTTTTCGTTTCTTTTTTTTTGTGGTTTTTCTGCGGGGGAAAACTTTCACCGTAAAACTGTTCAAATATAAGTTGTTTTCAGTTTTTTTCAGAGCTTTTAGAGTGAGCGTGCGGGAGAAGCGAAAGTTTTTCAATTTGTTTATGCATCTCCAACGCAGAGATGAGTGAATTATTGCAGGGGAATTATGAGGCGGATTTGGGCAAAAAGTCCTGGTCCAATCCAGGACCAATCCATCAAAGGCACATCAGTTTTAGTGGCATTTGAAATATTCATATTCATATTCATATTCTTTCACCTGAATTCATTCTCTTTTAATTTTCCCCCCTCATCTTTTATTTTTTTGGGCAATATTTGTTGCGGAAACATTATTGATGTTGATGGCGCAAATAAATAATTAATTTTATTACGAATTATACAAATATAATTGGCCATATATACATATATACATACATGGCATATATCCGCTTTATTTCGCTTTCAAAATTATGAAAATGAAATGACAGGCGGCGATGATATTTCATTTACTTTGTGCCTGCTGCGGAAATGAGAAAAGCAAAAGGGAAACCCAATGGGGGGGCAAAGAGGGGTAGAGGGTTAGAGGGGTGACAAAGGGAAAAGCGGTATGAAAATCGTGGCAGTCCTGGCGGGAGGCTGTTGCTCTTGTTTCGCCATCGTCATCGTCATTGCCATCGTCATCGGCCACTGACAATGATGGAGGAAGATTGATGCCTTTCCTGTCCTGCCCCCAAAATGAGCATACAGTTACATATATATATATATATATATATATATATATCAATATATACAAATACAAGCTATATGTGTGTGTATATATATACTTGAAAACATATAGCTTTCACCGTAAGACACAGGGAAAACAAGTATAAAAACTAATTAAGAGTTTTTTGTGAGGCAAAGAGGACAAAAGTGTCTGACAAACTCAGTTTGAATTTGATTTTATTTTTAATATTATTCTTCTTTAATATATATTTTTATTTATCTATTTATTTATTGCTTAATTTCTTATTATTTTCTTTCAGTGCTTGACAACAAAGTTTACCAATTTCCCAATGTCATTTGGCAAATGTTGCATCTTCTTTCAATGTTGCTTCTTTCTTTCTAAGAATACAATTTTTGTGAACACATGTGACTAAGATGGATCAGTTGGGCGCCTAGTTTTTTGCTTAAATAATAAATAATTAAGCGGGCTACATACATATATATAATGTAATATAATTTATTAATAATAAAGTTGAAATCCATGTTGAATGCCATAAAGACTTGCCAGGTTGTAAATGAGTCGCAGTGGTAATGAAAATAAATTTGCATCGTTTAGTCCAGCGACATGGTCGCTCTGCATGTTCTTTTTAATTAGTTAACCTGTTTTTCCCCCCAGTGGCAGGCGCTTAGCAACTACCAAATTTGCGCAGGACATGCACACAGGACGCACACACACAGGACGCACATAACATACAATGTGCGTAACAAGGAAATGCAATTATGGAGCGAAATAAAACAATCAGTGGCAATCGCTTGGGGAGGCTTGGGTTCTGCTCCGGCTCTGGCGCCTGCTCCTGCTCCTGCTCCTGCTCTTGCTCCTGCTACAATTGTCCTGCGGCTGTTCACAAAATATTAATCACTTTGATGGCGGAATCAATAATTAAAAGGCAGAGCAGACCAGACCAGACCAGACCAGACCAGAGCTGAGCACACACACAGCTGCTGCTGCAGATACATATATCACGCATACGAGGTGTATGCCAGGCGTTGTGCGCTTTTCTCTCGAATTTCCTTGGCGCTCGCCTTCGTTACGTGTGCAGGTGCACGAAAGTTATTAATGGTTTTTGGCGGCTTACGCAATTTGTGCCGTTATTAAAGCTGCACCAGCAGCGGCAGACCCACCCACCAGGCAGGAGATGAGCCGCAAGGACATGCAACACGGCAGCTGTTGCAACTTTTTTCTTTCCTTTCCTTTTCTTTTTTTGTTTCAGTTGCCACATTTATACTCTTCTTTTTGCAGCAGCAACAGCAGCAGCAGGCTTAACTTCTCTGGGAAACAGAGAGAAGAGAGGAGAAAGGAGCAAGGATAAAAGAGGAGGTAAAAGGAGTGAAGAGAAGGCTGAAAGCAGAAAACAGAAAACACAAACACAGCATGGGCGAAAGTGTGGTCGCCGCAGACAAGTCCTTAATGAGAATTTCCCAGTCCAATCAGCCGTGCTGATTCCGGGAAAACTTGCCTTTTGTGTCAATGCAAAAACAATGCGATTTCCCGCCGCCGCCATCGTCAAAAGGAAATTCAATGGGAAAAACAGCCTAATTTGATATTTTTCGCGAAAAACTATCTGCGGTTTATTCATTCATTCATTCTGCCGCCACAAAGGCCATCCGGATTGCCAGGAACTTCGATTTAAAGCATTAAGTTCAGTTCGAATATACTTTAAAATTTAAATTTATTTATTACCATTAACTAAGGAAATTATTAAAAATGTTTAATTTATAAAAAAAATACTATAAAAAGGCAGAACTTTGAACTGGAGTTAGCCTTGCTTTTGTCTTTTATGGGATTTTATTTTTCTGTACTTTCAATTTAATTAACTCAAAAATTATCATCAAAAAAAAATGAATAGATCTTTATCCTTATTACAAAAAATCAAATATATATTTTCATTACAATTTACAATAAATTCTTAGTCATATTTATATAGAAACCTACCAATCGCCTGTTATTAAATTAGCCTTAAGGAATGCTGCACCTTGAGGGTTATTTTTAAATAATTATTTAATTGTAAGCTCTTGTAAAATGCCAACAAATAAAACAATTTTCAGCTAAAGAATGCAACACAATCTGGCCAAAGTAACAGGTATTTTTACCAAAGAAACACCCCTTCCATTGAAATGCAATTCAGTTCTGTTTTGATTTAATTTCGGGCCGCATTTGAAATGCGTAACTCGCAACTCGTTCAGAATTCAGAAATTCAGGCATTCCCTCATGGAAATGGACATGGAAATGGAAATGAAAATGTAGATGACCATGAAGGTATCTGTGGAATGTGGGCCAAAACCAACTGCACATATCTCCGGCATTGTTGGCTCAAATCGAAGCAAAAAGGATGTTCGTGTAGGACATTCTGTAGGAGTGCTTCACGAGCCCAATAGGAGGGAGACATAAGTCGATAAGTCCATTCATTTGGACAGAATGTATCGGTATTCAGTCCAGTTACTTAATTCAAGTCCACTTCGGGTTCATTGAGTGATTATAAGCTCCATCTCTCGTCTTTAAGAAACGAAATTATGATGAAACTCTGGCTTCACCCCCTCAAAAATATATGTAAACTCATGTCATAATTGAATTTTCATCTCGGGCTTCATTTGGCCCAAGAGCCCCGAAGCCCAAAACTGAATAATTAAAATAAAATGCAAAATAAAAAGCTCATTTTGTCACCCAGAAACGAGGCCTCACACACACATTGTTCTGTGGCTCCAGGACTCAGACTGAGATTGAGACTGAGATTGGTGCTGAGATCGAGCCTTACGACTTGAGCCCCTCTGAGCCAGTGCCTTGATTTTATTTTTCGGCATTGAAAACTCATTAAAAAGTTGTAAAAATAAAACAGGCCCTACAGCCACTCAAAGTCTCATCAGAGGGGAGAAGCCAACTCCAGGGCTTTGATTCGTTATAAGGAAGGTGTGCCTGTTCCCTTTCTTGGGGAGCAAAAGAGTCAATTCAAAACTTAGAGTATTTAAAATTAAATATTAAAATAAAGTTCTCCGCGATTCGAATTAGGTGCTCATCACTTTCCGTCTCTCAAGGCAAGTAACAAGAGGCGAGTAACTAGAGGCGAGTAACGAGTGGCAAGAAGCGAGTATGTTTCTGATATAATTATTAAAAAAAAAACTTTACACAATATTAATTGAATGCTCATATCTCTCTCTTTCCATCTGCTTCATACGATTGCTCTTGACGAGTGGCAAAAAGCGAGTAGCGAGTAGCGAGTGGCAAGAGGCTAGTGGCGAGTGTGTTTCTGATAAAAATAAACAAAAATAAACTTTCCACAATACGAATTGAATGCTCAACTCACGCTCTTTCTCTCTGGCAATTTACAAATTAATTACAATTACATTTAGCTCCAATCGATGGCACTTGACGAGTGGCAAGCGGCGTGTGGCAGGAGGCGAGTGGCAAGTAGCTAGTGGCGAGTGTATGTTTCTGACATGTTCGCAAAGCATTTTCAATGCGATAGGTTCTTTGGTTTCTGGTTTCTGGCTTCTGCGAAACTTTCCCTGCGAGCACCTGTCGGTGACGGCAAATGAGTGGGGGGAAAAACAGTTTTCCGTGGGGAAAGTCACTCACATAAATTCGACACAGACTCGTCGTCTCTTGACTTCAAAGGAGACTTGACTTACGGCTTAAGGGGGGTTTTTGTAGAACAAAAAATAAGATACAAAAGCCTAACTATTAACTATGTTATCTAATTTAAGTTCCTTGTAGATTTCTTTATATTATTCTTTGCTCTTTTTTAAAGCCGCTTGTTTTGTGGGTTAAGAACTAGGCTATCCTGGAGGTCAGGACCTGCCCCGAACTGGAGTCAATCGCCACGCCTGATTAGGTCTCGGGCACACGGCGGTTAATTGAATCGTTGGGCAGTCAAGCAGCCGGAAAGCCAGACGGACTCCGATTCCGATTCGGATGCCGTAATTTATGTGCATATTTACCTGCTGGCAACACAGAAAAAATAAATAAATATGAGCCGAAATCACTTGCCCCAAGTATGTGTGTGTGTGTCTGTCACGTATCGGAAAAGTAGGGGGGAAAAGGAAAGCTGGAAAAGCTGGGAAAGAGAAGCTCCGGCTGCTGCTGCTGCTACTGCTGATCCGGGAAACTGTCAGCAATTAATTTGGTTAGTCGCGCTAAAGTGAATTAGCGCCAAGTCTCCGTGCAGGAGCAGGACATCTGCCAGACCCACATCCACATCGATTCTCGCCTTTCCATTTCCCATTTTCCCCCCCGCTTTCCCCGCACGCTTAATCCGTAAATCTTGCTGTCTGTCGGAGGCTTTGATTTTCATGTCGGCGTGAGGAAATCAAAGCGCACTTTGAAGCCAAGCAGCAGGGATTCGCGGAAAAACAGCACCCGGAAAAAAAGTAAATACGGATTGGGTTCACTGATGAGTTACAAGGGAAATGTGAGAGGAAAATCTAGAAATTGGAGCTCAAAAAATATATGTATTTTCTTAATAATTTTCAGAAAATTGATCTTATGCATGAAACGATTAATTCAAATAAAATAGCTCTCGGCTCAAATCATGTTTTCTGTCTTCCGCTCATGTTTTCAAATCCCTCTCTGTTTACTTTCCATTTCAGTCCCCCTTTTTTCGCGGTGTACTGTTGCCGTCACCTGGCCTGAGCAGCAGCAGCAGCAGCCGCGGGCAGGTCCTCGGAGATGGAGCCAGGACATGCGTGAATTTAATTACACTTACTCTCACTCTCAACAAAGTTTAGTCTGACAAAAGCCAAGTTTTCACTGTCAGGAGCAGCAGCGGGATTATGAGGGGGGAGTGGAGGTGGTGAGGGGTGGAAAATCCAAGTGGGAAATGGAAAATAATATTCCGAATATCGATCTGTGCAGCGTGCAATGTGCATTCGTGGAAATATGAATTTATCTCTTGTTATTTGCATTTCTATTTGTTATTGGCAAGCCACCTGTCTTTCTCTCTCTCCCTTTCTAACTTTAATTATTATTTTTTATTTTATTTTTTTTTTTACTTTTTTGCTCTGTGTAGAAAGGTTTTCCCGTAGGCCATGCCCAGATAATACAGCACAAAGCTTCAACTTCAATTTCGTCCAACAAAAGACTCGGGCGGCAAACAAAGCGAGGGAAGGCTACACTGAGATATACTTTATATCATATTTATATATATATATTTTCTAGTGCTGGAATGACACTGAAATATATGATGTTTAATATTTTTTCTTGTTCCGGGTATTACATTATTTTATAGTTTAAAGTTTTCTTTAGAGAAAAAAGTAAAACTGACAAAAATTGATGAATTAATTGAATTACTACTACGGTCACACCTATTTAAAAGATAAACAATAAAAACACAATGATGCATTATCAAGATTTTAAGACACCTACTTTAATATATAAGAAATCAACTATATTTATTTTTGTAACATATATGGCAAATCCTCTTTAAAAATTTAAATATTATACTCTTCATTTTTTATATTTTTAGAAAAAAAATTGTAAAAAAATATAAAATTAGTCATAAGCCTCGAACGAAGTGAAGAAGTCATTTCCGTCCCTATAAATATTCTTGATCAGTATCAACAGCCGAGTCGATCTAGCCATGTTTGGACGAACAACAATTTTACTCAATTTTTTTCGAAAATCGATAAGGAGTTACATCGTCAAAATTTTCAAAAAATTCACAAAAAAAAATACATTTTTAAAATATTAAATTTATAATGCAGATTATGTAGCCTAATAAAAATTAGCATAGAAAAGTTTTGCGAGTTAAAATTAAGGCATTTTTGGCCGAGATATGATCGATTTTCATGGAAGGGTATATAAACTTCGGCTTGCCGGAGTTAGCTGCCTTTATTGTTATTTTTTTTTGTAATATTTTAATTTGTATTAAAAGTGTCATATTGTTGTCTCGCTTCCAAAAAAGCAAGGAAACCTGTTTTGGAACGATATAAAATTGAAACTTTATATAAATCTATTTTTTTCTCCTTTTTTTTTTGCAGTGTAAAGCAAACAATTACAGCCTTGAAATGTACTCGTAATCCACAGTCATCCAGTCAGGCAGTCAGCCTTCTAGCCAGCTTTTCCCTCTGCCGCAGCCATATTGCATATTTATTTTGTAAATTTTTGTTCGCATTTTTCGTTCGCCTCTTTTTTTTTCTTGTTTACTGCAACACAATACAAAAAATACAGCAAAAAAAAAATATACAACGAGAAATATATACACAGCAGCACAGAACAGAACAGACAAGGGGAAAGTAATAATTTGATTTTTGAACGTTCCGTCGGTGGTTTTGTTGCTGGGCTCCTTTGTGTCCTGCAAACTATGTACATTGAATTTAATATACAGCGCGGCCTCCTGCCTCCTGACTGTGTATATACGCATATTGCGTATACGCCCGGGTATCCATCCAAAATAAAGCAAGCCCAAATCCAACATAACGAAAAAAAAGCTTAGAAAAAATGCAAAAAAAAAAAGAAAAGGGGGAACATTTTGGAAATTTTGTAGGTTGGGGGGATTTTTAGCTTGGTTCTACCAATTTTCCGGGGTGGCTGCTCATCAGTTTTCGGCTTAGGGCTTCAGCCCTGGCTCAGCCTCACTTGCTTTTCCCCCCTCTGGAAAATTGAAAGGCACACCACACACACACACACACACACACCCCAGGCACCAATCCAAACACAACACACACACACACACACACACACACACCCGAGACATTGATACGAATGCGGCTTAAGTGGCTGGTATTGTTTTTACATTAAAATATCATTAATTTTCATGCCTGGCTGTGTGTGTTGTGTTGCTACGCTTTTCCACTTTCACTCGACACCCCGCGTCATAAGTGTATGTGTGTGTGTATAAAGCCATTAACACGAGGCGTGAAATGAGAGCATGTGTATGCATGAAAGGGCAGGCACAGGCACTGGCACAGGCGAAGGAGCTTTGCCCAGGATAACTGATAAACCAGCCCGGAATTGATTCAATTTTGTGGCCAGCCTAATAGGGCGCAAAATTATAGAATTTGACAATTTTAGAATCTTATCTGCCAGCAAAATGAAATCAATTTGTAACAATTATGTTACTTACTGTCTCTTAAGACCAAGTTAATGCCAAAATTAATGAAATATCAATTGAAAATTGCACTATTTGTGCTTGGGGCAATGAACTGTTACACTTACGGTTGTATGACACACCTTTGTGGCAGTTAAGAGGGCATGGTCACACTATTTTCTTTTTTTTTTTCAATTTGAAATCTATTTAAAACGTTGGTTTTGCTTATTAAAATCGTTATATATAATAAATAATTCGTGTATTATATTTATAATTTGACTTAAGACCACTTTACTTAATAAAATAATTACTTAAAGTATCAAAACGCATTGAAAAATCAACTTGAGTTCTTCACAAAAACTTTAGCAAGTTATTTCAGAGTGCCAAGTCTATATTTCCATCGAAAAAAAAGACAAATTTCGAGGATAGTCCTTTGTGTGACAACTACGCTTCGATTCGTAAGCCGGCGGAAAACAATTTGATCCAGTTTCTAAGCGAGCTGACCGGATAACGTGTCGTCCTGGTCCAGTTGCCATTTCCAGGCATCAATAAAAAACCAGAAGGCTACGGAATGGAGACAGCAGGACGACAGGGACGAAGGAGGAGGAGAGCCTTTAAATGCCGCACAGATAAGCTTACCAAAAAAGGCGAAAAAAAAGAAGAGCGGGGCCAACTCTAGCTGAATAAGCGTGGCAACAGCCGATGGGCCAATAAAAAATCAAAAGGAATAAGTTGTTAATATTTTTTCGATTTGTTTTTCGCATTTCCAGCCTCTGAGTGGGTGTGTGTGTGTGCCTTCTAAGCTGCCAATAATGACATACGCACACACACCTACACCCACACACACACACCCACTGGTACAATTGGCTCCAAAGCTGTGCTGTGCAACGTCTGAGTGCCTGGATACAGTGTCATGCGTGTCCCCGTTTTTTTTTTTTCTTCTTTTTTTTTCAGCTCTCTTTTATCGCCTCCCCTTTTGGCAGGCTTACACGCTCGGTTGCCCTGCCCCCCACACACTCGCACACACACACACACACACACATATGCCGCTCACTTGTCAATGTTGGCATTAAAATTTGCCTTTCGTATGACAACCCACAGGTGGAACACCGAGGAGGTGGGGGAATGCACACACATACACACAGCGAGAGAGAGGGGGAAAGAGAAAGAGAGCATATTAACATGTACATACATGTTCTTTACAATATATTTTTTAGCAAACGAGATTTTTCTGGAGATTTTAAATCTCTCTCAAGCGAAAGTATATCCTTTCGGATATTTCCTTTGTTAAATATTATAAATCTATATTTTTTAGTGCTCAAGAGAATGCTTTATAAGTTCTAAATCTCTTTCTTTTTTTTTACTTTAGAGTAGTTAATTGAGTTTAGATATATTTTCAGTATTTTTTGACATTTTTTACTATCAAAATAATAAATAATGATAAATCCATCAATAGCTCATAAGTGGCTCCCCACTCTGCCTTAAGAAGAAGCATTTAACATATAACTTTAAAAAAAAAAAAACAATTTCAGGTAATAATAATTAGAAAGAAGAAAGGAAGCTAACTTCAGAAAGCCGAAAATTGTATACCCTTGCAGGAAATCTATCATAACAAAGCTAAAAATGCATTAGTTTAAATTCGGAAAGTTTTTCTAAGCTAGTTTTTATTAGCTTAACAAATCTGCATACTGAATTTAAAATTAAAAAAATATATGATTTTTTTCTGAATTTTTGAGATTTTTAGCAAATTAACCCCTTATAAAGTTTCAAAAAAATGAAGTTAAATGTTTTTTGTCCAAACAGATCGACTCGGCTGTTGATGCTGATAGAGAATATATATGATTTATAGGGTCGGCAAGGACTTCTTTACTTGATAATTATTACATATTATAATATCCTCTAAGAGTATAAAAACAGAAAATATTACCTGAACTTTAAAGATTCAATTTTAACTTATGTTTATATATTTTTCAAATATTTTTTAAAGACTTTTTTTAACCTGTATCAAACTGCTTGCTGTAAACATGTTGGGGTCAGGTAAGGTGGCTGTTGGATTTCTGGGTACTTTGCTGACAGCCCTGCCACCTCTCTACCTCTACCTCCCATGGTTACCTGTTTTGCTCCTGTTTTCTTCCTGTTTTTCGCCTCTTTATTTTTGTTTTTCTCTTTGTTTTTTTTTCTGTTGTTGTTGTTGTTCTGAAGTCCTGTGGTGCGGAGGAGTGTTGGAACTGCTTTTACGTTAACGCGATTTTCAACATGAATTGAGGCGAATTGAATCAACGGGGGCTGGGGTACTGGAGGGCCCCCCTCGGCCAATGCCCCCTTTGGTGAGCCCGTGGCACAACCACTGTCGCCACTCAACAAGCCCGCCAGGTAACTGCCTTGGTGTCCGTTGAAAGTGAGGCAGGTGAAGAGCGGAGTGAGGCTTTTCTACCTACTCTGTGTGGAGCTGCGATCGGGAGTTCACAAAAAACTTGCAGTCTAATAATAAATTTACTTTAACGGGACTTGGGCGCCATTTCTAAGTAAAGCTAGTGATGGTACTTAGGCACAAAACTATCGATAACGCACTAAAACTCAATGCAGTTAACTCACAACTCAAACTAAATCGTTTTCTAACCTTGAAACAAAGTAAGCTAATAAGCAAATATCGAATGTAGAGACCTCACATTAAAAATAAAATAAAAAAACCTTAATTAAAAATCAAGGCAGAAAGAGAGAAAAGATAGTGATGGCACTTAGGCCCAAAACTATCGTTAACACACTAAAACTCCATAACTAAATCGTTTTCTAACCTTGAACCAAAGTAAGCAAATAAGCAAATAACAAATGTAGACCTCACATTAAAATGCAAACAAAACCCCGAAAAAAAAAAATTCATTAAAAATCAAGGCAGAAAGAGATGGAGAGAGGTGACTGGACCACTTTGTGCCGAAACTGTTTGCCTTCCGTGGGATATTGGATATTCGATATTGGATATGGGAGAAAATCCTATTTCATTCATGTCATATCCTGGCGCCTGCGGCCGATTCGCAAACATGCAGGCGGCATTGATGGATCCCAAAAAGTGAACTACGGTGGCTTCAACTTCAGCTACAGTTTCGAGTTTTCAGCCTGTGTTTCTGTTTCAGTTTCAGTTTCAGCTTCAGGTTGGCTACATATTTTGGTTTCAGTTCTGTTTTTTTATTGGATGTTGCCCTGCCCTGGCCCCTGGTTGCTGTTCTTTTCTGGCCTCGCCGACAGGAGTGGCTTTTGATATTTGCATAACATTGCCATGTGACGGTGGCAGGAGCAGGAGCAGAAGTTGCGAGTTGTGACAGCAATATGAAGTGATGTCGAGGTGGTCGAGGTGGGCCAGGATCGAATGGCAACGATAACGAGAAATAAAGTGGCTCCCCGCCGGGCTCCAGGCACCGGGACCCGACCCATTGGCATTCCCCATGCCCCCGCATTTTGGGCAACGGGACACCGATGTTGCAATCGGATATGCAATAAAACCGAATTGATTGCTTGAATATGCGCGTATTTTGGTCGGATAATTACACAGGACTTTAATGGGGCTTTAAATTAATTTACTTTTTATTTTGCTGTAGATTTTGAGAGCTCATTTTTAAGTCTAACAAAATATTTAAGTACCTTTTTTATCATAAATATTAAAAATATGGATTTTTTCAAACTGAAAATATGTATTTTTGCCTAGTTTTCCAATAGGAACTTGTCTCTACTTTTTTGTTATTTTCCTATCTCTCACTTTCTCTTTCTTTCTCTACTTAGCTCTCCCTTTCTCTACTTATCTGTCACTTTTTATATTTCTATATAAAAAATAAATATTCCAAACAAATTCAATTTTAAAGCTAAACAAGCGAAAATAAATCTGGCAACGCTCAAATAAATACGTTGGCAAATGTAATTGGATTGAATTTCAGCTCTCAGAGCCGATACTTTACACAAATAATTTGCTTATTATGGATTGAAATAAAAAGTAGCAAGGCAACGCGTTGAATTTTTATTAAAATGACTCATAAAAGCTGGCCAGGAACGAAAAATTCCAAAAATATGTTGAAATCAAAATATTTTGTCACAAAAGTCGAGGTCGCCATCGCTACATGTGGCCATTTTTGGAGGACGATGGAAATATTTCGACGTCAGATTGGCATTTTGCATTTTGCGGTATTTCTGCCCCCGAGCTCTCCCTCTCTCTTTTTCTCGAAAAGTTTGGAGCCCAAAACTGCCCCCCAGTTGCATGCCACAAATTCATAAAGATATGATAAAAAAATGCGTGCCATCGATTACCCAGAACAGCGCAACCTCGTTAGCGAAATACCTTGAATGCCGCCTGCTGTGTGCCAAAAAAAAATGTATAAAATAATTTTATATATTAATAAAATGAAATATAAATTAATTGAATTGCCAAAATGTTGTGAAAATTCAATTATGTGAGAGTCTAGGAGTCAAAAATCAGGAAAAATTCAGGAAAAATTCAGGAAAAATTCAGGAAAAATTCAGAAAAAATTCCCAGATTGAGGCCAGAATTTCGCTAACTTGGTTTCGTAATAATAATTATAAAAATTTCCAGATTGAGGCTAGAATCTTCTTAGCTGGTTTTTATACTAATTATTTTTGTAATTAATTATTTTCGAATGCAAATTAAATAAGCAAATAATTGCTTCGAAGGCATCTCTTGGTGCAATTCCTTGGTGGCGAACGTGGTAAGCGGCTTTTCCACAGCCAAATACATTCGGGGGAAAAGGACGAAAGTGCGGCGCAAGTGGCAGTGGGTAACCCATGGTATTCAAACGTGGACACAGATTCCGAGGAGTCATACCCATACCCATACCCACATTCATATATGTATCTACATTTCCCAGAGCTCGACC
Source organism: Drosophila punjabiensis (assembly GCA_008042585.1). NCBI lineage: Eukaryota > Metazoa > Arthropoda > Insecta > Diptera > Drosophilidae > Drosophila > Drosophila punjabiensis. The sequence continues at coordinate 251,811 of VNJR01006469.1, forward strand.
GCACATTCGCAAACATAAAATGAGATGTGTGTTTCACTGTTTGACATGTGAGCCTTGCTTTGCTCTCTGCCCCTGATCCTGGCCATAATAATGAGGATGATGATGATGATGATGATGATGGCAGCATGGCAGCTGTTTCGTCTCCGTTTTGTAATTATCTCAAGTGCCAGGAACAGCAACTAAATTAACATTGGGAGTCAAAACACACAAACAGCATGTGAGTCTGTGAGTGCTGCACATTTTTTTGTGTGTGTTTCCCCTTTGTAGATGAGGATTCCCGGGGAAAAGGATTAAGTCCAATTAGCTCCAAAGGAGCTCCTTGGCAGCCAGCCTTGGCATTCGGAATGTATTCGCAGCAATCCTGTTCAAGGATGAGTTGCGGTTATCAAAACATTTTTCACAAATTTTCAAGCGGCCGTAAGCTCATAAAATATATAGAATTCCATTTTGCAATTGCTAAATTCTTTTGCTTGTTGAAATTGTGATTGTTTAAGCTTTTACCTTGGCTTAGGTTTCAAACCAATTTTATTTTAAAATGTTAAATGGTGAAAAGAGAGCTATTATGACCTTATGAAATATTGGTTGAATCCAGCATTTATATAAATTAATTGGGCGTGTTAAATTCATCTAATATATATCTAACATCTGTCTTTTAATTGCAGCACTTTATAATATTATGACACTGTACTTTAAATTGTTTAAATAATATTTTAATAATGTTATTTTCCATATTGGAAATGAATGTAATCATTTATCTAATGTAATATAATTATGATTATTTTGATTATTATTTATTTATGATGATTACTTAAATATTTTAAATATTAAAATGTAAATGATTTTATGACATTAAATTTTAAAAATTTTGAAAAAATGTTAGTTAAATTATATTTAAATTTAAAATAAATTTTACAAGTAAAAATGTTTTGAAAATGGTAAATGGAAAAGAGTGTGGTGGCACTATGCTCTCATTCATTTTAAAATACTAGTGTGATAAATTGAAAAAGGAAAAAAATAGTATCATAATCCAATTCTAAATTAAATTGAATAAAATTAAATTAAATTATAGTGAAACTTGAATATATTTCAAAAACATCAGTGTCATAATGTCATTCGACTGACTTTCCATTTAGAAATCTTCATCCAAACACTAGTTTTAAAAGCTCAAGAGCATTATGGACACTAAGCTTTTATCGACAAGTGCCATAAGGCCAAGTCCAGAGTATTAAATTTATCTCCATATATACATATATGTACACATATGCGATGAAAAAGATTGATGATTGATGGATCAAAGGGAACAGAAGGAATCCAAGGAGAGTCCTTGGACGGACAACTGGCAGCTCGCAGCTCGCAGCTTACCATATATAATTAGCCTTGGCGCAGGTCCTGCTGACATCGCTGGCACTGCCTCCAGTATTATTAAGCTGCCATTGATGAGGACGCGATGACCTTGAGCTGGGTGTACAGAGGTGTGCGGAGGAGGTGTGACGTGGGAAAGAGCCTTTACAATTCTTGACATGCATTCAGCCAGCGAATTCTATGCGGCACACTTGAATACACCTTTTGTGTGTGCGGCCACCTGCTTTCGGTGGGTACTAGTTGGTGGCTGAGCGACGGTGGTGCGGTTTCTGGGTGGCTTCAGTCAGTTTTTATGCCATTTCATTTTATTTTTTATTTTTTATGCCTTGAGCTCTGCGCACTGCGTTTTGCGGTGCCCTCAAGTGGACAATTCATGGACGGATGCCATTTTTACAGCAGAGAGAGGTAACATTATCAGTCCACTGACATCAATTAAATGTTGTGGAAATATTAACTAAATTTTTACTTGTGTAATTTATTAAAATCGAAAATTCTTTGAATTAATTAATATAAAGTCTTTTATCAATTTCTATAATATAGATACTTGCATCAGCTTTATCGTATGCATATTTTATTGCTAAAAAATGTCCTATATTTTCTCAGGAATTTATATATTTGGAAGCTTAACCCATTGGCCAGGCTTAACCCACACACACACACACACACGCCACAGAGGAAGAGTGCCCCGCGAGACAGGTGTAGCCTGGCGTGACGTTTATTTTCAGCATCAAATCGATAGAATTGTAACACTTGAGTGCATTTTCCAGCAGGTTTTCCAGGGGTTGCTTGATGGATTGCCGGTACAGGGACCCAACCACCACCCCTTCGCACCATTTATTTCCTTATTTATTTATTTATAACAGCGGCGGCTTCTCCTTTCGATTTTACACACTCCGCTGGGAATGCAAATGAAATTACCAAACAGCAAACGAGGCTTGTCAATCACATTTCGAATCAAAGTCTATTCAAAGTACTCAAGTGGCGGGATCGAATGAAGAGAAAACAATGCCATTTCAATCACAAAAAAAATAAAAAAAAATAGAAAAGGGAAGATAACTTTTCACCAAGTGATTTTTAGCTAATAATTAACCTCAGAAATTAAATGATTTTGAGTTAAAAATATATATTGATTGAAATTGCCTATCTGTTAGAATTACATGATTTTAACCACTAAAAACATGTTGTATTTTGCGGGGCTCAGGCACCTGGCCTGGTTGCCGGGGCTTGTGGTTGCCTGGGTTTTCCGGCTCACTAATGCCAATTCTAATCTAAAGCCAGATCATAACTTACTTACAAGTAAGTCCCTCAATGGGCTCTCGGTCTCGGGCTCAGTCTTCGCAAGCTCAGGCTCAGTCTCAGTCAAAGTCTTTGTATTTGCGAATCGAAACGTGAAGCCATTGTTGTTGTCGCTGGACATCGTCCTTGTGGGGAGTCCCCTTGTGTGTGTGTGTATGTGCGAGTACGGGGAGTCCCCTTGGGCAATAATAACTTGTAAGTGCTGGCCCATACATGTGTGTGTGTGTATTATGTATTATGCAGGACTCGAGGAGTCGGTCGGAGGTGCATTACTGCGAATTCCCCCCATCCCCCAAGCCAGAGTAAGTCCGAGTTGCATGTCGTCCTGGCAGCTCCCCAGCTGTTGAATGAAACATAAGTGCCGTCGTGCTCCGGTTGCGAAACTCTAAGAGATTAAAGCGATATTTTGGAAGCGGAACCGAACCACAGGAACGGCACCGGGACAGGACCCAAGTTGTGACGAGAAAGTTGTTACGAAAAAAAAATTAATATTTCAAGCAAGCTTTTTGGCTCAGAGAAATATATAAATTACAGATTTGTGAGTAATGCAGAAATCATCACGGCAGCCCAACAAACCCTTTTCCTTAATTAAAGGCCACATGTTAGGCATTCGATTGGAATCGATGTCCTTGAAATTGATATGCGTGTTTTGTGAACCGCAAACTGCTCCACAATTAACCATAATTAGTTTGTGTGGGTTTTTTTATATCTAGTTTACTTTTAAATCACCTGTCTGTCATATACGCTTTCCCTCTTAAGAACTCTCTATAATATTAAAACTTTATATATAAAATATTATATATTTAAATATTAAAGAAAATCTTTTCTTGCGAACTCTAATCTCCATCGTCTCGGATTGTTTCTCATTATTCCTTGTCTATACTCGTCGTCTTAAGTCATTGTCTTTACTCGAAGTCTTCACTCGTTGTCTTCACTCGTTGTCTTTACTCGAAGTCTTCACTCGTTGTCTTCACTCGTTGTCTTCACTCGTTGTCTTCACTCGTTGCCTTCACTCGTTGTCTTCACTCGTTGTCTTTACTCGTCGTCGTTACTCGACTCTTTTATTTGTCTTCTTTAATTGTGATCTTTACTTGTGGACTTGTTCGTTGTTTTATCGCAAGTTTTTTCGCTCGTTTGCCCTTTATTTTACTCGCTGGTCTGCTCTCTTGTGAGATTGTTTGCTTACTCGTTCGTTTTTTCTAAAGTTTGCTCATTTTTTAACTCGTTTCTTCGCTTGCTTGCTCGCCCTTTAGCTCGCTCTCGTTTGATTACTTTCTCGTTGTTTCTAAGCTATAGAATAGATTCATATTTTTTTTATTATCCTATTCTAAAATATCCTGATTTCATATATAAACAATTTTATAAATACCCTGAACATGTCCTGAATGTTTTCAAACACAATTAAATTTAACTCATAAATGTGCAAGAGTATACAGACTTCAGGCTGAACGAGATTCTTTTGCTTGTTCGCTGTCATTTTTTTCCTGTCTCTTTTTTTATGGCACTGCTTTCACCTGAAAGCGCTTGTTGACGCTCCCGTGGACAAGCGAAAGCCACAACAAGGCATAGCGAAAATACACACGCACTGCCAGGACATTCGGCCAGAGGCAGGAGGCAGTACGCAGGAGGCGGGGAAGAGGGCATCAGGAAGCCATGATAAAGAATATATGACAATGATGGAGGCGCCTGTGCGTCTGTGTGAATCGTGTTCGTGTTTGTTTAGTTCGTGTCCTGTGTCTGGCCTGCTGCTGGTCCTCGTGTGGTGAGTGACTGGCCCACTTCCGTTAACGACATTCGCTTCAACTTGGTGAATTAAGTCTTAAAGCGTAATTGAGTGAACATTTTCATTGAACCATAAGTGTGTGTGGGTAGCGTTGAGTCGATTTTTCAGTTGAAGTTTCAGTTTTTTTTGAGTTTCAGTCCAGCGGAAGGAAGGGACAGTGTAAATCAACTTATCGCCAAGCTAACTCTCTCTCTCTCCCTCTGTCTTTACTCCACCGGAAACCTGGCCATGTGCCGGAAGTGCCACAGCCATTGATCAGTTTGTGTGCCATTCCTGTTCATGCTCAACAAGAAGAAGTGCCTTGCCACTTAGCAATGGAAGTTAACTGGCAGCAGCCAAGGAATACCCTCCGCCTCGTCCCTTGCCTTGAATGGCCAGCCAAAAGATACTGTCATTCAGGACACAATAAAATGGAATCTCTCCTTTATTTTTTGTTCTTTTTCTGTTTCCATTTCGGGCTACGGACAGTGACTGCAAACATTTTATTACCTAGACAAGCTTATATAGAAGCTGACTTGGCAAAAATATTTAGATAAAAAAGAAGGAGGAGTCTTGTTCTCGTTGGAATTTATATTTTAATTTAAATTTAATTGCGTTGAATACCTGAAACCACTTAAAAGTCAAGGTGAAGAGAATCAGTCTCTGGTGTGTGTGAGTGTGCTGGCCACTTCCGTTGCTCTGTCCCCCTGTTTCCCTTCATTCCCTTTCCGTTTCCGTTTTCACCTACAACTGCATCCTGGCGGCGAAATGCAAATACTACCGAATACCAAAATACCAAATACAGGATTCCCCCCTACAAGTCCCTGTTGACACACGTGTCGGCGAAGAAACCCATCATATAGGCATATATAGGATATGGGATAAGGGATATAGGGATCGGGGGTTTGGCTATAACAAGCAACCAGCAACAGTTATCATTATGCTAGGGCCAGCCAGTCCCTGGGTCCTTCGGTCCTTTGCACATTTGCAGCTAAATCACGTACTCGGTAAATGTGCTACTAATGAGCGCAGGCAGAGAGGGCTCCGAAGGCACACACACACACACAGTCTACACTGTTACAAAAATATGAAGAACTGTTAAAAGCAAGGCTCTAAAAGGTTAACAGGAAATATATATATATATAAATATGCAAATAAAGATTTAACGCTGAGTCTGTAATAAATCTTCAACGGGACTTGGCTTCATGTCATGAAAGAGTTCACTGTGGAATTCTATGTGTAAAATGGCATGACTTGAGCATGGATTCCCAATTCAGCATGTGGTAAGCAAAAGAGTCATCATTACTGGTTTATGATAAGTTTCTTTGGGTTGTAATATAAAATGAATTACCATTAAGTTGGTTGATCAACGTAATTAAATTTTTATGTTAAATAAACACATGAATTACCACCTGACTTTATCTGTAGTTAGTAGTACCTAATGCCAATTCCATATAAAAGTTGTAACTTATTCAGGAGCAAAGTTTATTACATAATAAATTCCTCAAAAAATATATATTTATTATTGTTAAAATTGCTAACAGTGCATGACAGCATCGGCAGCCATGGAGCCTAATGTCTCTGATTTTACAAATGATTGTCGAACACCCCTTAACCCATACCTGGGGCGCTCCACCTTTGAGCTGGACTCCCCGTACACACTCACACCTCCACACTCCCACACACACAGACACCGACATTCCCAGTCGGTTCAATCATTGTGTGCCTGTGTGTGTCTGTGTAAACAGGCTCTAAAAATAAATGCTCATTTCTGTGGGGGGAGCGCCGGGAAGGAACAATGCCCCCGTTGCGGGTTAATGCTGCTGCAGAGGCTGGCAGGGGGCTAATGGTGGCACTGTGCCACTACAATGCCCCAGCTCCACACACACACACGCCTAAAGTTTTCAACAATTGGTCCAGCGCCTGAAAGCAGGCAAGCCAGCACAATGGCCATTCAGACGCCTCCGAATCAGAATCAGAGATGCCAAGTGCTAGGACTCTAATCAGGAGGCATCATATTTTTGGGAAATCAATCAGCTAATTGATTGAAAGTATATATGAACTACAGCTGGAGTAATGTTTATCTTTAAAGTATCATTAAAAAGTGTATTTTTCTAACTTAAATTTGATTTCCAAAGAAGCTTTTTCTTTGAAATATTATAACATTTTGTTTTTAATATTTTTTTGAGGAGTAAATGTCCTAGAACCCACTCCTTATTAGGTTGTAAGCATATATTTTAAACTTTTAGTGTTTTATTATATTATATATATTATTTTATAATAAACATGTATTCAGTATCTTAGCACATGTAATTATTTTGGTTATTTTTAATGAGATAGTATTTAAAAATATATTTTTAATGCCAAGCCACGCTTATAAGTTGCAAATATCTCAAAAGTAGCTTAACAATCAAATGGTAATTCCTTTAAAAAAAGTTAATATGCTTAATTTCTAAGCTACCTTAACCCTTTAATTTATGATTTATTAAGAAATAACCCCTTAAATGGTACATTTTCTTCTAGCAAAACCTATTAATAACCATGTAAAGCTCTCCAAAGTGTACTCTCTTCCTAATTGTCACAGGAAACCAAGTTTCAACAGAGAGTTTCCCCAAACAACTAATGAAAACTTGACAGTTAAATTGTACTTACCTGGGCGCAGGTGACAAACAATCGAGAGGCACAGGAGAAACCAAAACAGGAGAAACCAAATAACAAACGTCAAGTGAGGAGAGGCAATAGAAAACTAAAACTGAAAGTGAGACTCAGACAGAGACTGAGACTCTCACTGAGGACGAGACCTCGACTACGACTTGGACTTGGACTCAGACTCAGACTTGGACTTGGAGTGAACTTCGGGAACAAGTGGAAACTATTTAAACGGAATGGCGATAGAGGCGTGTTTCCCGTTTCCGATGAGTTCGCCAAGTTGTTTTCCCATTTGAAAACAAACTCCTAGCAGCGACTGGGGAAAAGTGCCCGTCGAATTTTCACAGAATTTTGATTGGATTTACTGGCAAAGTGAGTTGCCAGCATTAAAGCGGAAAATAATGTTTGCGAAACTCCAGGGAATTGAAACTTGGCTCGACTTTGAAGTAAAAATCGCAAAGGGAGTTGCCTTTTAAGTTGAGTTTAAAATTAAGCAGGCCCTAAGCTGGGCTTAAATCAATTAAAGTAAATGAGAGATATATTTTGTTTGAATTCAAGGGAATAATTAATAGTTATTGCTTGATTAATGAGCAGATTTTCATGGTTAAAATTTATAAATTGCCCTCACGATTTGTTTATTGTTGATTTACAGCCTGTGACTTGTGGCAACACTACATACATACGTAATTAAATGCGGCAAAGAGTCCTCGAACTTAATGGTAAATAAATGTACTAAATGTACCTACTAAATGGGGAAAATGCTATGCAATTTATTAAATGCACTTTGGGCATTCTGCAATTTGCAATTTGCATAACAATTGCCCGACAATTGAGGCCGAAACTGGAAACATTAAATGGCAACAATTTCGGCCAAATTGATTTGGCATTCAGAGAGCCAGAGAGAGCCATTATTAGTGCATTGAATGGAAATTATGTTAATCAAATGAAAATAACAAAATCAAGAACATTGACAAGAAATTAAGCTCCATTTTAAGTACTCACATGTTGATTCTGTTCTCTCAAATTGATGAATTTCCTTTGCTGCTTAGCTTTCTTTGCTCTCTGCCTTGGCTCTGGCTTTGTTCATTTAAACTTGCTCGGTTTTTAGCCGATATTAGCTGATATTATGTGTGATATATGTATATATAGTATAAAGCATCTGTTGCTTCTCAGGTCCTGGCTCCCTCAGGATCGGTTCAGGTATTTATTTGGCTTTCAAGGCTCTCTCTGTCTGTTGTACTTAGGCGGCTGTTCAGGTTCAAGTTCAGGTTCTCAGGTTCAGGTTTAGGTTCAGGTTCAGGTTCAGGTAGTTCGAGTGTGACTTCTTCGATAACTATTGCATTTTTTTGTATATTCTTTAACACACGACAAAATAAATACTAGTTGCACGTTTCTTCGACACAAACACTGATCTTTGGCACTTTCAAAAAAAAGTATATTGTCTTGACTTGTTGCATAGATTACAGTTTCGCTTCTGGTTCTGATTCTGCTTCTGCTTTCGCCTTCGGTTGCTTCAATGCCTCGATGCTTGTCCTCTCCTGTTGCTCCTTGCTGTGACTGTGGCTGTGACTCCTTGCTGTTGCTTCTGCTGTTTGCGAGTCGCACAACCGTTGGGCTTGGATGTTGAACAGCATCTGTTGCTCCGCCGCTGGCCGACTGACGAGGACACCTCGTGTCGAGCGCTTTCGGCTCGTCCTTACGCCCGAAGGACATCCCCCACACCCACACCCACAGCTCGCAGCTCGCACACCCACCCCCCAGCAGCACCCACAGGCACAACAAGTGGAAAGTGTGTAACTGTAACGACGACCATGACGACGACGCAGCAACAGTCGCAGCAGCAGCAGCAGCTGCTGCGAAGACAGCAGCAACAGGCTTACGTGGCCAGCACCAGGTGTTCCTCGGTCCTCGGGGGTGGCTCTGTCCCGAGCACGAGTGCGAGTGCGAGTGCGAGTATGAGTCCGATATGAGTATTCGTTACTCATTCGCATTCATTCGTATTCGTTTTTTAAGGGGAAGCCGCTCAGCTCAGCTCTCGCTGAATCGCTGACTGGAGGGGCAAAGGGAACACGCTTGTTGCTTCTGCTTACAAATGCAGTCACTTGATTTTTGGGGATAATATATCGAAGGGAAAACGCCGATACCCTCAGTATTATATCGAAAATATCAGAAAATTTAATATATTGAAGTTTAAAAAAACTCAAAATGATAATATTTAATAATAAAATATTTATATTATATATCTGTGTAATTCTTATATCGAAAATATCGTCAAGTTTCATATATTGGCAATCGAAACGGTTAAAATATCGATATTATCAGTCGCTTGATATTGGGAATAAAATTAGAATGAAGGTAAAAAACGTATGACATGAAATATTATCGATATTATCGATAATATTATTATATCTTAATTAACAAAATTTAAAGTGATAGCATTAAACATTAAAATGTTTATATAATCAGTCTCTTCGTATTAAATTAAATGAAAAGTTCAATACCCTCAATATCATATCGAAATTAGAAAAATCTATTAATTTTAATGTTATTACATCAATATATTATCGAAAGGCAAAAATCGATACTCTCATAATAACATAGAAGTCATATACATACATCTATATAATATATTATACTTTCAAAATACTGATGGAACATATTTAATTTATTTTAAACTAAAGATTGGATATTGGTTCCGATATTTCAAACAGAATATCGATTTATCGGACATATTTTTTAATATTTCAAAAATCGTTATCTAAAGTATATTTTCAATATTTTATAGCTAAATATAATAAAGTATAACAGTAAATAAATATTGTATTTTATATCTAATATAGTTCCAAATTATTTAAACATAGATCCAAAATTGAGTTTAGTTTATTTATATTTATCTTCTTTATTATTAAATTTTATATATGATAGTAAAGAACGACAATGAATTATATTAAGATTAAATTCAATATTTTCCAAATATCGCATTTAATATAAATTTAGCTCTAGTATAATTTATAAATATATGTAAATTATGAAGCCTGCCACAGTTCCATCAGTTTCACCCACGAAAATCGCTGAATAAACCCAGCTGAAGGCTGTTGCATGTTTCTATCGAGTCGGCGGACGTCGGATGTCTGATCATTTCGATTGGCGAGCGATTTGAGAAGCGGCAGACAGGGCGGTCTGGCGGGAGGGGGGATGGAGGCTAGAGGGGAGGAAGGATGCGTTGCACGTGGGTCGCGATGCTGTAACGCCTACGCCAGCGGCTTACCTGTTGGACTCGAGCGCCATACGGGGCGTATGCGCAATATGCACTTGGTCAACAGGTTAGCCTTGGGCCACAGGGGCCATGAGCCAGGAGCAAGGCCCCGAACCACCAAGGACACCCATCGTTTGCCGTCGTCCTGGGGACATTCAGCGCATGCCCCAGACGCGAAGGCATCCAAAATAGCGGCGGAGCGGCCTCGTCCTCGACGGTATTGGTCAGAAGCATTCAGCGGTTCGGTGGAGGATTTTGGCGGGGCAACCGCCGAATCTCAGCGAGCAAGTGTTGGGACTCGGACGAATCTTCTAATAAAATTTTAAAAACTGGCCATAAATTTGACAGAGATTTGTGGCAAGTTGTATTAATATTAAAAGAGCTAAAGCTTTATTTTTAATTAATTTAATTTAAAGAGGAATAGTTTCAAGGTTTCTTTTAGATTTTGTGTTTCTATTAAAATGAAGTTTACTGATTTGACGAAAGATAATTATAAGGAAGCCAAAATACCATTTTATCAAGATTCTGTGCAAATTTGATTCTAAAATATATGCAACATATGTGCAATGAATTGTTTTTTTTGTACAATATATTATGCAAGTGTAAAGATACAAAGAAAATACATTATCTTTTGATAGTTCTTGATATTTAAACGATGTTAATTTTGATAAATCAAAGCTGATGATAACTTCATTTAGTATTGTGCTTTAATTTGGTCTTTATATATTATATATTATATTTGAGGTTTCCCCCTCGATTTACTTAATTACATGTATTATTTGCACTCGATTTTTAGTTTATATATGTGTATCGTTAAATTTTGATGGGCTTAACATTTCTTTAATTTATTTATTTATAACTGAAGGAGAAATTAAACGTGTTTATTTTTTTAAATAGTTTAAGACAAAGCTATTTGCATTTAACTAACTATTAATATTTACATATTTTATTTAAATATAAAAAAAAATAAGACAACAATATATATTTTTATTTTGTTTGTTGTTTTGCAGAGACAAATAGATATCAATTTGCCTCTGCAAATATATAAACAAAATGAAAATATATATTGTTATCTTAATTTTTTTTTTAATGATTAAAATTAAATAAATTTGTTAATAAAATATATATCATATTTTTACTGATTTATGAAAGTGTGAGCTGTTTAATAGTTTAGTTTAGCATTAGTAATATTACAAAATACCAATATAATATTAAAACAATAAGAAATCTTCACATAAATTATACTCCAATTAAGTATAATTATATTCCTAAACAACTTTATAAATAGCAGACAAATAAAGATAAGAAAATAAATCTAAAAAGATGTTAGGCTCATTAAGCCAGGATTTTCGTGTCCTCTCAATTAGTTGGCCAACTGATGTAGCCTTATCTTTTCCTTATCCTTGGACTGCAGTTGCAACTCGCGTTACGCATCCAACGGGTCGTTGGTCATAATTTTACGACTTTCTGCAACCGCCCCGGGTCCCTGGTCCCGGGTATTATGTTCAATTTTATGTGTGCCCGCGCCATGGCAACAGGTCAAAGTGTGTCCCCTTGGAGGGCCACTAAATAAAATGGGGACTTCGAATGGGGAATGACAAGGAGAGTGGGATAGCACGGGAATGCATCGGGAGATACGTGAGGCATTCCCATTGCCATGACAGCCAATTATTTGCCGCATGTGTTGAATCGGGAAACGAGCCACGTAAACACCTGAGCCAACTGAACTGGAAACGGTTCAGTTTTGCCGCCTAATTGGATAGGTTACACAACACTTGATAGGTTGATGGTCGTCGTGGGATGAAGGATGCGGTAAAGGTTCGAAGGATGTTGCAGAAAAAAAAAAGAGGGGAGCAAGAGCTACCCTTAAAAATGAGGAGGGGAGAATGCAAAATCATTCTGCAAGGTGAAGAGCTTTCACATTCTTTCTTGACAAAGAAAATTACTGCTTCTTGTGGGTTTATTATTTAAATAAATGTAAATTTTAAACAGGAAGTATACAACTTAAAGCATTGGAAAGCTAATTTAAGATGCATTTTATTTAGTTTAAATTTAATCATAAAAGATTTTAATATAATATGCAAATAAAACAGTGAAAAATACAAGTTGAAAAATATTCCAAAAATCACACAACAAAATATGTATATGGAAAGCCCCTTGTAACATATATCCTTGAAATGCTCTCTCCCTCTCCCTTTGCTCTCTGTTTAACCTTAGTCCTTTGGCAAATAAGACAGCCATATATTTTAAGGGCGAATCATGGTAAATGCATTAAAACCTGCTCTGGGGTCATAAAAACCGTCCGCCAAAACCCATTATGCACTGCAGTCACTCGGGCAAAATATATATTTATATATATATAGAGAGAGAGGCTAGCAGGCCACAGGATACGGGCTACAGGATACAATATATCCGTAATAGATGCTGCTGCACATGCACATGTCGGATGCAAATACATTTCACAGGCGTAACATATGCCCAATGCAAATGTAATTCGTTTTCCGTTTACCATTTTTGCATTCAAAATAAAATAAAAATAAAAACAATCAAGATTTGTTGCTTTTTCGCAAATTGTGACCAGCAAGTAAATAATGCCAATAGTAACGGAATATCTGCCTGTATTGGTAAAAAATAATGCTCTAAAAGAACAAATCTGGTTATACATTATTTTCACAATTGTTGAAACTGGGTTTTCGGGAGATATTTAAGGTAAAAATTATATAGAAATCTAAAAAAGAAGAGCTTGATTACCTTAAAGTCTGGCTTTCATAAGTTGTATGTATATTGTTAGCCCTCTCTTTCTTTTTTCTGAGCTCATTAATCCCATTTTTTATAGTCTTCACCCTTTACTCTTTGTTCCCAATCCAAGTACGATTTTTAAGAAATCTGCATTAAAACTTAATTTAAAACAAATACCACTTCCCGTTTAAGGTTCGATTTTATATTACTAATCAATTTCATTCATAAATCCTTATCCGTACATCCTTGTTGTGATCATTGCAACTGGAACTGAAACTGGAACTGAAACTAATGTTGAGAAAGTGCTGTGCCGGAGCAGGATGGCTTCTGGTTGATGGTCGGCTTGGAGTGCGAGTTAAGGGCGGCCTTGCTGGGGTTGGTCTCTGGGGCGAAGGCCTCCCTGAGGGCCACACGGTAGTCGTCGCCGGAGTAGCGCATGTGCTCCAGGAGGCGGCCTTGGCTGTCGATGACGTAGAGATATTGCAGTCCCCGCTCCTCCAGGGGCTCCGTGGACTTGGGCTTGCCCCTTTGGCCAGCCTGGACCTGGGGCAGGTCCTGCACGCGATCCTTTAGGGCATAGCCGCCAAGAATGAGCTCGGGGAAATTGTTGATCGGCGGCACAAAGATATTAATGCGATTCTGGGCCATCTTTTTTGCAAGGATTCGGAATTTTCAAAAGAAAATTTATTATATATTTGTGAGAACAAAAATCAAAGGGAAGTACAACAAACGAGGGAACACAGACGAAAGTTCAATAATGACTGCAAAGCCAGAGCATGCCTCAATTCTACATTTAATTATATTAAATTATACAAGAGAAATAATAGATTTAGCTGAAAATTAATGAGCTCACAACACACACAGTCCTTCTCTGGTTACAATTTATTTATTAGTAAATATATATATTTTTTTGCTCTCTTTGCATTTGCAATTTTAATTAAAACAGCAACTAATTTGATGACACACAAGCCTCCTTAACGCTAGAGCTCATTATTAATATTCTTCCATCAATTATTTGTGTCAATAATTAATGAGATATGTGCTGCATTTGATCAAATAATATCCACACTGATTGCCTCTGACAGTCATAATTTCGGTCTATTGTGCTCGTTCGTCCTGTCGGCCTCGTGTTTATTTACACATTTGCATTTCCGACCAAATTACGCATTTGGTAGCTAGCAGCGAGGGTGGATTCAGAGTTCTTTGAGAAGGAATTAAATGCGAGTTCTGCTTGAATATAATGGAAAAAAGAAAATGGTAAGAATCTCAAAAAGTCTCAGGGAGAAACTCTCTCTCGTTCGCTACTGTTTGTAGGCAAAGCGAGAGAAGGAGAGATAGAGAGAGAGAGCGGAGAGCGAGAGAAAGATCACACATATACAAAATAATATAGCATTTAATGTTAAAATATCGATATTATCAAAATATCTGGGAATTGTATGATTTGTCTTCTAGTTCCGATAGTTCCGATATCCATTAATCACAATATTTATATATCAAGAGATATATATATCAAATTTTCTGTCAAATACTGATAAAGTATGGATTTATCAGGATTTTTTCTATTTTAAGTTAAATGTTAGAACTAACACACCAAACTAGATTGTACTTAGTTTTTAAAAACTTTTAAAACTGCCATCTGAATAATCTGAAATTAATTTCTAAAGCTCAAACATGATTCCAGCTCGTCAGCTTTATTTCAAATTAAAAATTCTCTAACAATCTGGGGTATTATTAAATTCCTAAATTATTTGTAAAACAGAAATCAAGAGATCTTTATTCTACCTTAAATTATCTTTATAAAATAAAGAAAACCTTCTGATCAAAACCTCATAAAACGTTTACCAAAAATGTTCTGTATAAATCTACCAATTTTTCCACTTGTATTTTGTATTTTTTCAACAAAAGTCTGCAACCCGTTTTTTAGGAAATCGAAATGCCGCAAAGTTCGTTATGGTTTCTGCATGATTTCTTCCCCGAACCAAGGTCCTGTCAGATTCGACTAGTCCTGGGACAGGGACACCGTTTATCGAATTAACATGTACATCTGCATCCCGCGAATGCACAACGGAATCGAATGTTGCGGACGGCTGCTCCTTGGGCAGGACGTGTAATTGAGTCAGGACAAATTAAGGTCCAGTCCCGCTGAGGCGCCTTGAAAGGATAATTAAAGGAGAGCCTGGTGGCCGCATCAAAGCTAAGCGAAAACCACTAAATGACGTGGTTTAATGTAGCCGCAATTGTATATGACTTTATATAATATATTTCGGATATATATCAAGAATGCACTAATTAAAAGGCTCTCCGCTGGCAATTGTATCCGCAAAACAGGGCAGGCAAGGACAAAGGAATCGTGCAACGGTCACAGAATAATTTTAATATAATTAAAATCCAATAAAATATAACTAAAATAATTGTAAAATTGATAGTAATCGAAATAACTTTTGGAAAGAAAAATTTTGGATAAGACAACGTTGAAAAAATAAAAAAAAAAATAATTAAAAAAAAATTAAAATAAAAAACTAATATAATTGTAATATCGATATTTATCGATATATTATTTGGAAAGAAAAATTGTGGATAAGATAAAGTTGAAAACTTTCACAAATCAGCCACAAAGGCATTAATTTCAATACGGAAATCTATTTTTGACAAAAAAAAAAAATACTCCCAAGAAGAGCTCAAATATTTGATTCTTAATCGATATTTATCGATATCATTTTTGTTGAGAAATCAAAGAATCATAACTAAGGCTATAAGAAGATAATTACAAAATATAATAAGTAAGGCAAGAGCTAGTCAATTTTAAATTTTTAATACGTTCTTCGAAGCTCTCTTTATTCCCAAATAAAATTTATTAAATTTACTATATCAATTCCTATTAATTTTAATATATTTTATAATATATTTTATATAAATTTATAAATTTATTAATAAAACTAGAAAATATATATTTCCCTTTGTCGCCTGATGCCTTAATATCAACTTCCGGAACATTGACATTTGCCTATGGGCAGCGGGTGCCAATTATGAGCGACAAATGAGTGAAAAATAACATCCTTTAGGCCCCGTGGCACCCCCCCCCCCCAACCTCCTCCTCCCCCTCCTTGCACATCCTTTTTCAATGGCACGGCGAAAAACCACGGTCAATGTTTTTCACAAAGCACTAATTGGACACTCTCTGGACTGGACAAAAACATAAACAAAAGCAAAAACATAAACAATAACAGCAATAACAAGGGCAGGGGACAGCGGGGAGCGGAGAGCGGGCAGCGGGGAGCGGAGAGTAGAGCCATAATTAATTGGATTTGGTAAACAATTTGTACAGTTTCATTTTCAGGCTAAACGAAGTTAGTTGCCAGCAAAACTTTCGCAAAAACCCAACGACCGACCGACCAACAGGCCGCAAGTGCAGATAACCGCAGAGAGTCCTGCCTGCAGGACTGCCTCTTGCTCTCTCTTTATCATTCTCTCTCTCTCTCTCTCTCTCTGTCGCACTCACTCTGTGTTATCCTGCGCCATCTGATGCACTTATTAGCTGCACATATTTTGGGGTCACAAAACCAGCGAATATTAATATATATTTAAACCAAACAAATTTTGATTGACTTTGACACAAATGCAATTACTGCCAGCGAGTTTTTCAACTTTGATGCTCGGGAGTAATAAATATATAAATATATAAAATAAATATATAATAAATAAATTAAATAATATAATAAGATATATATTAAATGAAAAAATTCAATAGTTATATGTGGATTCTCCGACTTACTTCACTTTTTTTATAAATTTAGACTTAGATTTGATGATTCTTTTACAATGTTTAAAAGAACACAAACAAGAAAGGAAGCTAGTTTAAAGAAGCCGAAGTTTATATACTCTTGCATGAAAATCGATCATAACTTAGCCAAAAATGCATTAATTTTTAAATCAGAAAACTGTTCTATACTAGTTTGTATTAGGTTAAGAAATCAGCACTATAAATTTGAAATTTAACAATTTGAACATTTTTTATGAATTTTGACACTTTTGACGACGTAAAAATTTCGAAAAAATTGAAAAAACAATAATTGGAGCAGAAGATAAGTAATTTCGATTTCCACTCATTCTTGCTCTGAATTTACAATTGATTTACTTTAAAATTATTATAAATAAATAACAACTAATACTTTATACCACAATTTAATTTCATAAATTTTCCCTGAGCTAAGTCAAGATTTTAGGAACTGGAAAATCCCACATCTATGCAGAGTGTTCTTTGAAAATCTGGGATAATGGAGGCACTGTCAGTTCTGGTAATTTGTACTTGAGAACTTGAGAACTATGCAGCGTAGTTTCTATTTTCTCGCTTATTTTATATTGCTCAAGATTATCTGCAATTGTGGCATCTGGTTTTGAGTCCGAATTCAGGCAAGAGGACTCCCAGGAATTCTGGCAGCAACTTGAGAAAATGCCAGGCAAGGAACGAGGCTTATTAGCAAGTGGACTAAGTAGTATGCCAGGATGCCAAGATGCCAGTATGGCCGTGAAAATAACAAGCTGCAGGCGCGGCTTAAGTGGGCTTAAAAGGAGCCAAAATGGCTTGAGAGGTTTCTGGTTAAAGGATGCAACAGCCGCAGCATTAGCCTCCAGTTCACATCCACAATTTTTTCGTAAATTAAGGAAAAACAACAAAAACTGCTGGCAAATAAATAAAAACCAAAATCCATGTGTAAGTACGTCACGAATGCTGCGACAATCTGCGGTTAAATGCGCCACAGACAATATCCGAATATGGTTATTGGGCGCCGTAACTTTTATTTAACATTTAACATTAATTTAAAGCATTTAATTGCTGCGACTTCGCCGCAAGTCCGGGATTACCGAGGTGTGCCAGCGTTCACATGAGTTTTATGACAGGCCCCCGACGCCCTTGTCGTCGTCCTCGTCGACAATAAAGCGAAATGAAATAAAAAAAAAATATATAAATATATATATATATATCTGTGTGTGTATGTATTTGGCTTCTCTTTGTCCTGCATCCTTGCCTTTCTCCCCCCACAGCACACACAAGCTGCAGCACATTGTGGCATTTTAAGCGGAAAATATGCCGCACTTCCGGTTGCTCACACACACACACATAAAGAGAGCTTGAGTTGACTTGGTTACCGTTATAAGACAGGCGCCAAGATGGCTGCCCCTTCGCGCCAGCCAGTGTTGGCTAATAGCCAAAAAAAATTTAAAGCAGGCAGAAGCTGGAGAAAATTCCAAGTTTTTTTTTAAATATAACTTAATTTAATTTTAGAAAAAATAATTTTAAGATTTCAAACTAATCTTGAATATTTTAATAAGTTTACTTTAAAATATTTCCTTTAAAAGTGATGTGTATATTTAAGTCTCTTTCTTACAGATACTCTTTGGAAAAATATGTTGTATTTAGGTTTAAAGATAATAGAAAATTTTGTCATAAAGTATCGATAAGAACCTCAAAACAAAAAACAATATAACACTTATTATGCATCTTATTATTAAAAAATATTTGCTGAAACTCAACTATCTTTACTAAAAATAATTTAAAATAATATGAAACAATACAAAAAATACTATAAAATACTGTGAAATACTATAAAATATTAAAAAATACTACAAAATACCATATAAAACTAAAAAACTTGTATAAAATACTTTAAAAGACTATTAAATACCACAAAATATCTTAGAAAAAGTAAGTAAAAGTCGCTCCAAACTGTCAGCACTGTCGGATGCTGACGCCTGGGCGAGCGGGAATTTACTGCCATTATATTTATATATTATTATTATAATGCCAGGATGGCAAACAAAGTGTTGACAGAGCGACAGGCAGGGCCGCAGGATGGAGTGGCGCCAAGGAGCAGGGAGCAGGGAGTACGGAGCAAGGAGCCGTGCCAGCCTGACAAACCAAATACATTTTCGTTTCGTTTCATATTTAATTGCCTAATCGCACTTAAGACCGCCGACGCCGTCGCCACCATTTCCGATTTAAGCTCAAAGTCTTGGATTTGAAGCCCCTTTAAAATTGAATTTGTTAACTCTGCGGGGAGCAAATGCTATTTAAAGGATACTAATTGAATAAAGTTCATGTAATCAATATACACAAGGAGTTCTTTAGGGGATATTTTTGCTAAAATTAGTAGAAGCTTACCTGGCAGCCTCGATAGTTTACTTTTAGAACTACTGACCTTAAACTTGCCACGATTAATTGCATTTTTTTACCAGTAATTCATCTCTTTTAATTTTTCTTTACCTTAACCTTTCATCTTCCCTCCCCGCGACCTGGAACTAATTGATTTGATTTTAGAAATCCTTGATTTTGAACCCTTGGATTTATTACATTTATTTTGTGCTCCCTTAATTATCGAGTAGATAATGTAAGCAGAGTTTTATTTACCTTTGCCTTTACCTTTAACCTTTGCCGCAGTTTTGGGGTCTTTAATTGGAACGGGGGGGGGGAAAATTCGGGTTGTCCTGCGGGCGGGGGGAAAATCGAAATGAAATCCCCCGGCAAACAATGGACCAGTTGCGTTCATTATCATTCACCGCAATCGGACCGACACAACACGACATGGACAAGGGAAAACTTTCAAAGGGAAATTGCAACAGCATCGGGTGGGGGAAAACCTAGGGAAAATCAAAAGGAAAAACCAGAAAAGCAGAAAAGCAAGCAAAGAACCAAGGAGTTGTGCCAGAGCCAGCGCCAAGTTTTGGTGTGAAATTAAAATTGGAATTAAAAGCACAATGAAGGCAGACGGACAGACAGAAGAGAGAAATAGCAACAAAGCAACAAAACAGAGAACGACAGGGAACAAGAGAAAAAGAAAAAGAGAAAGAGAGGGGCAACAGGCCGAGACAGAGACAGATGTAGAGGGGTCTTAGTGCTAAATGATTTATGGCTGTTTGTCCTCGTCCTTGTCCCTATGCAAATTGTTTTCGAGAATCTGACAAAACGATGAAGTTTTCATTAGGGTGCCATTAGAACTTCGTTTAAATTATGGCCCCAGCCTCCCCCCAGCCCCTGCTCCTGTCATGTCCTTCTGGCTCCTCCTCCTCCCCATCTTGACACAAACATAAGCCAGACTGGACACGTCGCTCTCGGTTAGTTGATAGATCGTTGGCCAGGGAATTTGTTGGGAATTTCACTGGAAAACCAGGAAACTAAAAGGGATTTGCCAAGTACTTTTCAAGTTTTTAATACAAAATTAAATGTATATGAGGAAAAATGTATTATGAGGAATTACAAATTAATACAAGTTAAAAAAATTAAATGTCATGTAGTATTTATAGAAATTTGAGAGGTTCCAAGGGACATTCATACACATTTAAAGAAAAACAAGAAAAAAAAGTTAATTTCGTCACGGCGAAATTTGTATACCCTTTCAGAATGCAAGTTAGAATCGTTTAATTTTGGTAAAAAATAAAGGACCAACAAAAGATGGATAAACATTTTCATAAACTCAAAACATTATTTTAAAATTGTGTAAAATAATAACATCTTAAATTAAAAGGTTTTAAATGTACAAAATTTCCAGAAAAAGGTAAACAAATGGCAACTTCCCTACCATCCAAATGTCGAAATTTATAACTACAAGAGTGGATCGTATTCTCAAAGTGGCTCCCCCTTCGTCTTAGGTTCCACTTTCGAGAGAGGGTGAGCACTGACAAAACGAAATTCAAGGAGAAGGAAGAAAAAAACATGGGCGTGCGAAGACAGAAATATAAGAGACTAAGAGGAAAAAGAAAATAGTGTTGTTTCACTCACTCGTTTACACTGTATTGCTGCTAACGATCCCAATGACGAATTAGAACACAAAGACACAAGCAACATAACATACAAGTAACATAAAAACACACATTAAAAACAAGGAAGAATAAACTTTAAATTTTTAAGATTTTGCACACACTTTTAGCCACTTCATTTCTCTCTCTCTCTCTCTTTATTTTGTTTTTCCACATTTGCAACACACGAAAGAGAAGTAAAAACAACATGGCGGCTGTCATTTTGCACTTGCACATAAAAAATAACCAAATAAAAAATAATAAAAACTCTAAATAAATCCAGCACTTCTCGCGCGTTCTGGTAACACCTCGACCAGGAGCCCCTAAAGGCCCCGAAGCATAGTTAAAAGTAATGTTCTCTAATAACAAAGTAAACTTGAATGGTTACCAAGTATAAAGTATAAATTATAAACTATTGAAAGCAAAGCCAAAGAGTCACAGTCGAAGGAGAATATTAGCCATGGAGAGTCCTTACCGCCGACGGACTAAGCACCTTCTGTGCCTCATCCTAGTTGGCACCCTTTTTCTGGACAGCAGCCCATTGAAGATTCCCCTGGAAAACGTAGAAACTATTCAGAAACTGGAAAACGATGTAAATGAGTTTCTGCGTGCAGTGGACGGAGTTGTACAATTCTTGGGATGCCACAGCATTATCGCTTACACGGGACACTTTGATCTGCGACCTTCGCTCGAACAGCGTTTGATGGACCGCTTCACGATTCCCATATATACAGTTGGATCTAACCAAGGACCTCTGAACCGACGCTATCCGGAGGCTGAGACCCTCGTAATCATTATGTTCTCCGGCCCGGATGATCCGACACTTGGTGCTGTCAACGATACGGGACTTGCATACGGTGGCAGGCAAAGTTTCAACTTTTTCTGCACAAACCCTTTGACCTCGGAAATGATTCGAGAGTTCTTCAACTGGTGCTGGGAACGTAAGTTCATTAGGGCTCTGGTCATGTTCCAGGGTGCGTCGGAATTCGAAATTTGGGCTTACTATAAGCTAGAACAGCTATCTGTCGGAAATGTCAGTAAGGAAAAAAGCCTAACGAAACGGTTTCGAAGAGTCGGATATAACTTTCTGGTTCAAGCAGCCAATGATTGGCCATCTATATTTTGGGTGAGTTAGATTTTTTTATAACATTTTTATTTCAGTCATAAGTTTCTTGATCAGCTTCAACAGCCGAGTCGATCTAGCCATGTCCTTCTGTTCGTTTCTAAGCAAACTATTCCCTCTGTTTTTAAGCTAGCTGAATGAAACTTTGCAAATAGTCTTCTATATACTTTCACTCATATATAAGTCGGAACGAGCCAGATCGGACGACTATATCATATAGCTGCCATACAAACGATCCGTAAATTTGTTGAGAAAGAATTAAAACTTCTTTGTTTTTTAACATATCTTACTCAACTCTTGGTTATAAGCTTTCTATATTGTTTCAGATTTTTAGATTTAATTTTATAAAAATCGGACTACTATATCATATAGCTGCCATAGGAACGGTCGAGAAATATTTAAAAAAAAAGGATAACTTTGTCAATTTTCAACACAACTTCTTTTACTTTAAGGTACAAGCATTCCATATTTTTTAAGAATATAGTTTTAAATTTCATAAAAATCGGACGACTATATCATATAGCATACAAACGATCGGTAAATGTAGAGGAAAATTACATTTTACTTTACATGTAAAAATGTAAAAAATGTAAAACTGTAAAAATAAAATTAATATAAATATAATTCACATTAGATTAGATAGGAATAAATTATATTTGATATATTTGCAGATTTTAAGGGTACACAAAGTTAGCTTCCTTTCTTGTTTATAATATATCATATTTCTTGGATATTTTTGGACTTACTT
Organism: Drosophila punjabiensis; assembly: GCA_008042585.1. NCBI lineage: Eukaryota > Metazoa > Arthropoda > Insecta > Diptera > Drosophilidae > Drosophila > Drosophila punjabiensis. The sequence continues at coordinate 274,537 of VNJR01006469.1, forward strand.
ACCTTTCTATTCCTGCAGTATAATTCATCGGAACAAGCGGATGTGATTGGCGGAGGAAATATCAGTCTGTCGGGATATACTGGCATCCTTATCGTGGAGTTTATGCGTTACATGAACGCCACCATGGACATTCTGCCGGTGCTAGAAATGCAGAATTCGAATTACGAGTTCGTGGAAGTGGGCAATAACCGGCCAGTCGATATGGTGGCCAACTTGGTGGTCAACGATAGCTATCTCTACAGTCCAACGGTGACGGGAACCCAGACCTGTCTGCTGGTGCCCCGTTTCAGGACGATTTCTGGCAGCAGATTTATTAACACAGTGCTTTTTCCGCGGATGTACCACATAATGTTTGCCACGTTCCTCATTGTGTTTGCGATCAAGTACATCGCCCATCGACGTCGATCGTTCGTGGACTCTTTTTTCGTCACATTCCGATTTGTATATGGAATTCCCCTGCCCGGCGGCCAGTTGGCTCGATTGCCGCTGGCGGACAAGATAATTGAAGTATACTGCTTCCTGTGGGTGGGAATCCTCATCAGCACCTTTTGCTCCTTGCTGAGCAGCATCCTGACCACGGGTATCCATTATCCACCCATCACAGACGTGGAGTCGATGCGAGAAAGTGGCCTGCGAATTATAACATCAGATCCCACCATAAAGAGGACATTCGAGGATAATAAAATGCCCAGCTCATTGAGCGATCTGGTGGACTTGGTGGATAACAACGTGGTTCGAGACAGCATTTTGAGCCTAAACGATAACGTTGTCTATGTGACACAAACGCACAATTGGGAAGGACTTCGGCTATATCAGGATCGTCTAAAGACCAAGGGGTATGTTATAGCTGGACCAAAGCTATGCTCAAAACATCACCACCTCCGGCTACCCATCTCACAGTACTCGCCCCTGAAATACATGTTCAGTGAATACTTTTATAGGATTTTCGAGTCGGGCCTCCAGCAAAAATGGCTGCTGATGGGTTTCCAAAAGTTTCGTGAAATTTTTGGCATAGCCAAGTTACCCTTGGATTCGGAAAAAGAGTTTAAGCCGCTAACCTTGTCCTTTTACATGATTTTCATTAAGACTTATTTATACGGTATGCTCCTGAGCACTTTGGTTTTTGTAATGGAAATTCTCTTTAAGCGATTCCATGGCTAAAATTTGTATGAATGTGTGTGTTTTTTATTAATAAATCCAGCACCTCCCTCACCCGAAGCATAGTTAAAAGTAATGTCCTCTAATAGCAAAGCAAACAAGGAGGAATTTCCAGGTTCCAGGTTGCGCCAACATTTAAAAATAGGGGGAACAGTTGAACAGCAATATCAGACATGGGAAGTCGCAACTATTTAAGGACCTTGCTCCACATCCTCATCAGTGGCCTTATACTGGCCAGAGGACAACAACTAAGGATTCCTCTGAACACTCGAGAGTGGGATAAGCAGCTGGACAGGGATATTGAAAGCCTTTTTCGGATTGTAGATGATATCAACCGATTCATGGGATTTTACAGCATTATAGTTTACACGGGAAACTTCGATCTGAGACCGCCGCTTCAACAGCGCCTGATGGAGCACTTCTCGGTGCCCATATATACGGTTGGAGTCAAGGAAGGACCGCTTAATCACCGCTATCCGAGGGCCAACAACATGATACTCGCCTTATTCAACGGTCTGGATGATCCCACTCTGGCTGCTCTCAACGACCCGGAACTCTCCGATGGCATTCACTTTCTCAGCTTTCTATATGTTCCATCTCACGAGGATAATCGAATCCTGGCCATGTCCGAGATGCGGGAATTCTTTTCCTGGTGCTTTGAACGCGAGTTCTACCGCGTATTTCTCTTCCTTCGTGGCGAGTCCGAGTTCGAGACTTGGTCCTATTCTTACTTTTCAAATCTAACCGTGACAAGGCTCACTGGAGAAATCAGTTTTGAGGATGTTATTCGAAGGCAAGGCCATCGATTTCTCATTCAGGCTGCCAACGATCCGCCAGATATTTTCCTGGTGAGTTTGGAGAGGGAATATTATATTAATTTATTATTTTATATTATTATTATTCTGCAGCAGCAGCATCACTCACCCGAGCAGGACATCAGCCTCTCCGGACACGTTGGCATCCTTATCGTGGAGTTCATGCGTTACCTCAATGCCAGCATGGAGATTCTTCCGATTAAAGAAAATCAGAGTGCGAATTACGACAGTCGGAATGCGGATTTGGTGGCCAATCTTGTGGACAACGATAGCTTCGCATTCGATCCCATTTTGGCTAACTCCCAGCTGTGCCTGTTGGTGCCGCGCCGCCGAATGATTCCCCTCAGCAGATATTTCTACATGGTTTTTGCCTGGAGCACGCACGTGATCACTTCAGTAGCGATGATTATCGTGTGGCTGGTCAAGTACATGGCCCATCGCCGTCGATCGCTGGTGGACTCGTTCCTCAGCTCTCTGCGCTTTAGCCTGGGAATCCCCCTGCCCGGCGGCCAGTTGGCTCGATTGCCGCTGGCGGACAAGATAGTCGAAGTCTACTGCTTCCTGTTCGTGGGAATCCTCTTTACCACTTTTAACTCCTTACTGACCAGCGTCCTGACAACGGGAATTCATTATCCACCGATCAGAGATGTGGAGTCCTTGCGAGCCAGTGGCCTTCGAATAATGGCATCACATGACGTATCCTTGCAGATCTTTAGGGAAGACCAAATAATGAGCCCGTTGGCGGATCTGTTGGACATAGTGGACAAGGAGACTTTTATCAAGGACTTTCTTGAGCTTAACGACAGTCATGCTTTTGTAGTTATGACGCAAACCTGGAGAGGACTTCAGTTATACGAGGATCGTATGGAGAACAAACGTTTTGCCGTTGCCGGAAAAGAGCTGTGTTCGAGAGCCCGTCACCTGCGGTTACCCATTCCGCCGAAGTCTCCACTGCGATTTGTTTTTAAAAAGTATTTCTACAAAGTTTTGGAATCGGGTATTCAGACGAAATGGATGTGGACGGGTTTCCAACAGTTTCGGAAGTCCATTGGTAATTCCAAATTGCCGAGAAATACGGAAAATAAGTTTAAACCGTTGCTATTGAACTTTTACGCACATTTCTTTTATATTTACGTAGGCGGTATTATACTGAGCACCTTGGTTTTTGTAGTAGAAATTCTTTACAAGAGATACCACCACTAGAAGTATTTGTAGCTTTAAATGTTGGATTTTTCAAATTAATATGAATGTGTTTATCGAATTTCTTTAATAAATGTCGCACCTCCGCTTTTTATTGGCACCTCAAAAGGTATACCTGAAGCATAATCAAATTCAATATCCTTAAAATAGTTTTAATTTAAATAGTTTGCGTATAATCGAACAGACGGACAGAATATGTACAATACTTTATAAATAATAATACTTTATTAATAATAATTCATATCGTTATGCTTTTTATTAAATGTGTATTTTAACATACATATTTAATAAAAATAATAACGAAATGAATTATTATTTATAAAGTATTATTATTTATAATGTATTGTATACATTTATATGTAAATAAGTTTTGGGAAATACTGAAAATAGACTCTATGAGTACTCATAATGGAGTACTAACCCTAAACTCTAGATTCAAGTCATCATTTATTTGCCGCAATATTTCGCGTAATATTTGTGAAAGGACTTGAGGCTCATCACTCGACTTCGAGCTGTGACGTACCTGAGGAAACTAATTTGAAAGTAATTTTCCCCCCGATATGTGTGTGTGTGTGTGGGTAACCCCTCTATATAATCAGTTGCCAAAATTGTGACTTGGCCGTAATCGATCATCCCACGCACACATTTCACATCAATTTGTATAAATTATTTACATATTGATTTATTAGTTGAAAATGTAACATCTAATTTAATGGAAGGAGATGGGATGATCGGGATAAATTTATGCGGCTCTGCTAACGAATTTATCATTATCCTTGGGCGCATAAATTGAAAAATAAATGCGGCTGTGTCGGTTCTATTTTTTTTACATATATATATATATTTTTTATACCTCCACCGTTTTTTCAATTCTTTTTTTTATCCTTCGATAACCCTTTGGTAAAATCTGAAACGTGTTTGTGTTCAAAGCTAAATGAAAGTGTATGTGTATGTGTATGTGTTTGTGTTTGCTTGTGGGTGTGTCTGTATATATATATATGTACGTGTGTGTGTGCCTTCGAGTGTCCTTGTGCGTATGTGTGAGCTTGTTTGTTTACTTGTGTGAGAGAGTGCCTTTTGCGCACAGAAGAGGCCGTAACTCAAAGCAAAACGCCCCTTGCCATGGCTTTTCCCTGCCTTTTTCCCCGCACACATGCCCAGGGCATACACACACACACACACACACACCATCACACACACACACACACACAACACATTCAAAGTTTATCCAGCGCCCGTTTTGCACATTAATTTACTGACCTTTTTGCACTTTTTCCATAGTTTTGCAACCGCACCGCCCCCTTAAAGCCGTGACACACTGAAAATAAACATGGAAAAACCTGTAAAAATCAACTTATTTAAGTTCTTAAATTTTTAAAATTTACTTCTATTTACTTTTTAATATTTTAAAGTCATTATTGAATCTAACAGCATTCATATGCCTCTTCTAACCTCTCATTATTATCATTTTTTTTTCGCACTGTGTGCGCATAATAAGCGGCCAACTCGCGGCCATCCTCCAGCAATTCGCTTTGCCAGGACCTGCAGAAGGATAAGGAAAATACAAAAAAAAAAAGCCCAGTGGCCGGTGACCGGTGACCAGTGACAGTAACCAGTGACTGGCCAGAAGGACGAGGGCAAGGCAGGGCAGGACAGCAAAGGACTAAAAGAGAGGCTGTTACAACGTATGATGAATGTGTGACACTTTTGCAGCTTGTTTGTTTGTTTATTGTTCGTGCCACAAGCCCCCATCCCCCAGCGGGGGGGCGGGTGAGGAGGGAAAACTGAATGGGGAAAATCAACAGTCAGCAGGGAAAAAAATGCCACGAATTGGGAATTCTCTGCAAGGTTCCACCGAAAAATAGCCAAGAATAATACAAATATGAGCAGCAATGCGTGAGCTTAGATATGGGAAAACATCGTTGATCAAAATTAATCGATTAAATCGATATTTATCTAAAAATTTATAAATAAATTCTTATTTAGATTCGAGATAGATTTTTGAATATAAAAACAAAGAAATCATGAAAACAAAGAAAACAATCGATAAAAAATCGTTTTTCTATCAGTTTTAAGCAACATCATTCTTTCAGAGAAAATACTCCCAGTTAGGGATTAAAAAAAATACAAAAGGAAACCTAAAATTTGTATTTATCAATACAATTATGACATGTAAGTCAATACTTGAATGTATATATAAATATTCCGATATGTAAACATTAAATCCAAGCTGTTAATGATATATCGGAGCAATACAATCAGAAGAAGAGACATTTAATTTATCGATTTTTTAACAGTAAATATTACAAGTTCACTATATTTTCCATATGATAGGACTTTCCTTTTCAATACTTTCAATGCAGCATTTGGGCCAAACTCCTTTAAATTTAATTAAGTGTTAAAAAATTAAATTAATATTAATTAAAATTAAATTTTGTTGAGTTAGTCACATCCCTTTAAAATTTCCTTCTCATTAATTAAGTCCAGATGGAATACCTTGCTAATTCTTTGCACAATTTTCTTTCGTTTTTCGATCGATTCTCCTTTGTTTCTTTGCAAGTCCAATCCATTTCTTCATTCCTGTTGCATTCCATTTCCGCTTTTCCTGCGCTTCCGTTAGCCGGTTACCGATTCCTGATAACATTGTTCCAAAAGGACCCTTCGTCGAAACACCGAGGAAGGGAATGTGAGAGAGAACTTTTGTCTGTTTGCTTTTCCCATTTTTAGCCGGGGAGAGTTTTATAAATTGTATCTTCTGGTCCGCACACATAAGCATATGCAGATTACTTCGCCAGTGTCCTGTGTGTGTGTCGCTGTGTGTGTGTGTGCATTGTTTGGGGTGTCCTTCCATTTTCAATAACGGCAAAGCAATAAACTTGCCCGAAAACAAGTTTGCCAGCTAGAAACTTGGCACCACATCTGAAGCTGAAGTTAAAGTTTCGGGTTTTTTGGAGAGGAGGTTGATTCAGATTCAAGGTCTTCATGATCCTTAAATCGAACATGTTTAAACAAGTGTAAAAAATATATATAGAAAATAAAAATAAAGACTAGCATTTAACATTTAACAATACGATGTCGACGGTAAAGGTCTTTTCTCCCTGTGAGCCCTCAGTTTCGTTTGTAAATTATTCAACTTGATCACCATATCGGCCACCGTCTTGTGAATCAAAAATTGTTGATTCGAGCCCATAGAATCCGTGTTAAATTGCTCCAAAGATTTTAGGTTATCCAAGGAATCACTATCATCACACTGACTGGCGACCGTGACTCTCCCGGCTGGCTTTAGATCCTTCTCAGGGTTCAGCGTGGCGACCGTGAACTGCCCGAAATCGGCTTTAAGGGGCTCAGTGTTCGGGGAATCCAGGGAGTCACCGCCACCAATCTGGCTGGCAACCGTGACACAACCCAGCTTAAGGTCCCTTAAGGTCTTCAGCTCCTGCCTGAGGTCCCTGGTCTCATCCTTCAGACGCTGCAGCTCCTCCTCCAGCACATGCTTCTCCTCCACCTCCACCTCGAGCATGGCATTCTTCTCGTATTGCTCGAACAGCAAGTTCTCGGCGATCTCCTTGCTTTCGCTGGCCACGCGCTGTGCCTGCTCCAGGTCATCGTTGCTCTGCTCCAGTGCACGAAGGTCCTTCTTCATGGCCTCGAACTTCTCGGTGACCGCTTCCAGCTCATTGGCCATGCTGGACATCTCGGTGCTCTGTGTGTTCAGCCTGCCCATGAGGACCTCCTTCTCGCGCTCATAAATGGTGGCTTTGGTGGTCAGCTCCCCGACTTTCTTTCTTTTCTGCTCCAGCGAGGCATCCATTTCGACTTCAATGTCGCGGGACTGCTCCACGAACTCGTCGAACTCCTTCTTGACCGCCATTAGCTCCTCGAGGTACAGCTGGGAGCGCTGCTTCCAATATTGGCACTCGGCCGCAATGCTCTCGAACATGGGTAACGACGGTGTGTCCATCTTTTAGGGGTCTGTTTTTTTTTTCTCGATTTTGTTTGTTATTCTTATTTTTTTTTAGCTTTTCTGACTTTAAATATAATCTACAGGTTCCACTTGGAGAACAGAGAGCTCTGACTGTAAAGGCCATGTCAGGGTTTTATTTGTGGGTTTTTTATTCAAATGAAATCGAAATCTATTTATAAAGTATATCATTTTAAAATTAATATTTGGGTTAAAACCAATCCCTAAACAATCAGTTAATTATGTTTTTGAAAAGATATAATAAAAATAAATCGAGTTGTTTTAGCTTAAAAAATTAATTTATACTTAAACTTGACTGAAACCCATTTAATAATCTATACACACGTATTTATTGATATATTCTTATTTTAAAAACATTAAAAAAAGGCTTTTAAAAAAGCTGCAGATACTTCCTGAACTAAGAACTCAGCTTTTAAACTCGTTCAAGGACAAAATGCTTTCAAAGCTGCGGGGGTCCTTGCAAAGCTTCCTTAAAGAGTTTTCCTTAGAAACTTATGAAGCTTTTATTTTCATATTATATGGAGAGAAGCTGTCAGAAGCAGAACCCTTTTCACTAGTTTTCAAATTTACGTTGTATTCTTGTTCCTTTGTTTTTTTGTTTTTGTGTTTTTGTTTTGTTTTAAGTGTTTTAATGCTTTTAAATAATTTTCTGTGCTGCATCCCCCTTGTGTGGGGCGTGGCCATCACGGGCATTGTCTGCGGCACTCTGGACTTTGCCATGGGCAGTATGGGTTGGAAGATGGTGATCCAGGACAAGTATGCCGATTGGCTGATCGAGTTCTTTCGCGAAATGAGCACCAGAACCTGTGTGTCGACATGTGCTGTCATATTTTACGCGCTGGCATGCATTCACTTTCTGTTAGCCTACGGCGCCTATACGGTGAGTCTAGAGACTGAATAGGTTTCTCTTTGTCTTTAAAAACTTTTAAAAAAGAGTCACAGAGAGAGCAGCTATGAGGTTTACACGCTACGTATCTTATGGATTATACTGTTCAAAGACAGTATATGCAGCAAGATGCGTTGTGCCGCGTGAAGGCTCTCTTTCTCTTCAGAAACTTTTTAAAAAGTCACAGAGAGAGGCGCTCTCCCATACGCGCGCTACGTATCTTATACATTACACTGTTCAAAGACACTATATGCAGCAAGATGCGTAGCGCGAAGCAAAGAATCTCTCTCTCTCTCTCTTTTTCTCTCTTCAGAAAAAGTCAGGAAGAGGCGCTCTCACGTATACGCGCTACACATCTTATAGATTATGCTGTTTAAAGACAGTTTGTGCAGCAAGATGCGTAGCGCCGAGCGAACAATTTCTCTCCTTCTCTCTCTCTCTCTCTTCAGAAACTTTTTGAAAACTCACAAAGAGAGACACTCTCACTTACGCTACGCATCTTATAGAATATATTCCTACACGATCTCAGTCCTGCTATTTTTTGCTTGGAAATATTAATTCCAAACACAACTAAACCTTAGCACAATCACCTGATCGTTGGCACCTGGTTGCTAGTAAACTATACAGTTTTCCTCTTTACACTCGTCACCGGACTGCTAAGTGGCCTGGCCATCCTGCGGATCCGTAAGTAATACGTTCTACTTCATATCGTTCAAGGATATAAAATATAAATATTTGTTTAGTTGCCGTGGGCTATACCATCATTGTGGTGAGATCGCATTATGAAAATCTGACGGACGAATTCTATGAAGAGGACATGGACGAATCTAGTGATGAGTTTAGTGATGAATAAAAAATAAAATATAAAATATACAAGCAGAGACGGCAAAGGTAAGTGACAGAGAGAGAGCTTTATCACAGACCAGATGAGACATAAACCGGAAATGAAATTTCTTTTCCAGGTTTTGTTCCCACTTGAAAGCTTTAAGCTAAATCTACAGTCAAAGCTATAGCCAGCGTTATCAGTTGGGAGTCCAGGAAACACAGTCATTTCGAGTGCCCGCTGTACTTGGCCTAGAAAGTGGCCTAGGAGCTGGGAGGAAGGACCTGACCCCGCCAATGGGGCTCGACTAATCGATGGACACGAGGCCGAGTGTCCAAGGCCAAACAAATGGGCGTGAAATGTGCAAGAGGGCTCGACCTATGCACATCCCAACCGATCCGAACTGATGATCCCCAAGAGAAATTGCAAAATAAATTAAGGCATCTTAAATTTATTAATTTAATTTAAATTTTTAAATGTGAAAGAAGTTGTTTACTTTTTAATTTTTGCTTAACAATCATAGAGCAAAGTTACTAATAAAGAGATCAGTTAGCTTTTCGCTGAAACACCTGTCTGTTTATTATTGAAAACTCTATTTTTATTTAATAGAAAATATTTTTTAAAATATATTTTTTGGGCTAGGAAAAATATTTATAATTTTTTTTTATGTTAACTTAAGCTTTTATAATAATTTTCCAAGCCTTCTGTAGCTTAAAAAATAATAAATAGAAATTCATAAACCTAAAGGACAATGTCTTTTTCGCATCAAAATAGACGCAGGCGCACTTGGGACCACGTTGCGTATGAGCCATGTGTTTGTGTCAGTCGTAGTACTACAGCACTACACACTACACACACTACACACATCACACACACACTACACACACCACACACACACTACACACTACACTGCTGGCACTACAGTCTCGTGCTCCGGCCGCTGTTTTCCTTGTGGACAACCCGGGGCTTTCCTTGGCGCATTTCCCTGGCTCTGCCAAAGCGCTGCAGCAAGTGACTTGGTGCCACACAGATGGCAACGTGCCGCCACCGCAGTCAGAGGTAAACACAGAGTCGAAGTCGGAGTTGAAGTCCGTGTCCGAGTTCGAGTTTTGTTTTGGTTTTTTGGAGGCAAAGGCTCTGCGGCCGGCCGGCTCTCTGGAGCCACAATCCTGGAGTCCAGCAGCAGGATATGGAGTCCCGGAACACAGGTATATTTCCCTCTCTATATACATATATATATGTGAATATATGTAGTTTGTGGTACACAAAACTAAGGCACACACACACAGACACACACGTAGCCCAGCTAGTGCGGCACTCACACACGCAAAAGCGGCGTGACCTTGGGCCTGGGCTGGCCAGGGGGCGGTACACATCAGTGTGTAAAAAAAAGGTGAAGCGAGTGGCAAAACAATAATAAAAAAAGTTGTAGTGATATAATAAGTGAAAGAAGTATTAACTAATAATATGAAATATATTATTTAAAAAATGTATAAAAAATGAATAAATAAAGTTTGGTTAAAATACTATTAATATCTCCTTAATTTACCATTATTAAATTCCTCAAAAACTGCCTTGAATTAGGTGCTTATATGCTTTGTTTTTATATCTTATTTGGTTTTTGCTATTAAATATATTTAAAGAATATATTCCGTCTTCTCTTTTCTTTCCCTAGAAGTTCTTTTTCAAGTATTTCTTTTTTATTTTTCATTATTAATTCCCTTTATACCTGTCTTTAATTAAGCAAATAAATGTTTCTTTATATATTTTCTAAGGTTCCGTAATTAAATATATTTAAAGAATATAAACCTTCTTCTCTTTTCTTTTCCTAGAAATGCTTTTTCGAGTATTTCTTTTTTATTTATTTTATTATTATTCCCTTAATATTTATTTCATTATTTATTCCCTTAATACCTGTCTTGAATTAAGTAAATAAATGCTTTGTTTATATATATTTTCTTTGATTTCTGTTATTAAATATATATAAAGAATATATTCCTTTTTCTCTTTTCTCTTCCTAGCATTACTTTTTCAAGTATTCAGTCAGATAAATCAGTTATTTTTAACACTTGCAACTTCATATAACTTTCTTTAATTTCCAGCTTATAACATAAAATACATTTTACTTTATTTTAAGATATATTTTATATACATATTTCCCCAGATATTTTTGATGCAAGTTGACGGAAGTTCCACTGACCCACATCAGCCCTTGGACAGATGGCTGGCCTTAGAGTTCAAGATCAGTGCCAGGCGTCGTGATTCTGGTCCCAAATAAACCTCGGTTCCAGTTCCGGTGAGATAAAACTATATATATACTCATAACATATATATATATATATATATATATATATTCAGATAAATAGAACGAAGCCAGAGTCGAAGCCGGTACCCGTAGAACCCAGCATCGTTCGCGCCATGTGGACCTCCGATAAGGCCTTCTCCTCGTTGTTCTTTTTATATAACCGAGAATCAAAGGGAATTCTTTGGCTTTTCGCAAAATGCGGGCACGCCGCAATCAGTGTTCCGAAGAACTCGAATCCGAACGCGGACCCAAAGCCACTTTTATCGGCTTTATCGGTCGGAATATATCCTAAAAATGTGTTCCGAGAGCGACCTTAAAAACGCCGGCGTTCCGCCGGTCAGCAGTTAGTCGGCTCCAGTCCTCGCCGCGTGGCGGTTCTATTAATTTTTTAATTTTTTCTCAGTGTGTGAAGGAAAGACAAGTGTTAAGTGGAAGTGCAGTTAATTGTATGTCAGTTTTTCATTTGGTTTGCCTAGCTGACTTTCATAAATATTGCTAGCTGCCTTGTGAAGGGCTTACGTGTGATTGCGGTTCAACGGAGAAAGGATATCGAAAAGGATATTCAAAAGAAATAATTTCCAATTGTATTTTATATAAATTTCTTTGTGAAATAATGCAAATAAAAGGTTTTTAAGGATCACTTTCTGATCTCTTCTCAAAAACGGAAAAGGATATATATAAATTATATAAATTTATAAGTAAAACAATGCAAATTAAAGGTTTTTTAAGGCTAATTGCCGGGAATCCTTCTCAAAAATAAATATTTCAATCATTATTAATACTTGATTACACTTCTCCCTATTTATTTATTTTTTTTAGTGAATTACTGCTCTGATTTTTTCATAATTATAATCTCAAATTATCATTAATTTGTAATTTTTACCATAATTAAATTCAAATTTCTAAATTTCTGCCCGCCCAAAATGCAAGCCTGCCGGCAGCCAAAAGTTATCGCCCCAGTCCAAGCGATTAATCGGTTTGCCCATATGAAAAACCAGACAGAGGGCGCCACAGAGCCCTTAACAAAAGACAAGAATAAATTCAAATTACAAACAACTAAAAGAAAATCAAAATTAAAAAAACTATAAAAATTAACACTTTTAATTACTTCAAAATAAATTTCCGCGAGCACGTTGCCAAACAGCACATCAAACCAGTCAAGCTGCTTATCGATATATCGATATGTAACCGCCCGCCGCCTATCGCTGCTGCCTGCCTGTTGTCGCAGCACTAATGAGAACAAAAAAAAAATACCAAGAACGTCCCCGTTGGAGGAATTAAACGCGAAAATTGCGTGAAAAATCGAGGAAAGCGCTGCAACGGGGCGGCTAAACGGGCAACGGGAAAGTGCAATAACAACCAGCGGTGCTGGCAGGCAGCTGGAAAAGCGCGACAACGGCGGCAGTGCGCAAATGTAAAATGCACGGAATATTCGCATGTGCAGTGTGATAATAAATAAACGCCACAAAATTCGGAGCGACGACGCAGGGGCAAACACACCAATACACACGTACGCCATACACACCAATACCAGCCCAGTGCAGAGCAGCAGCGGCGGCGCGTGTGTGTGTCCACCTCCTACTACTGGTATTTTCTTTCTTGTTGTTGTTGTTGCGCCCCGTGTACGTGTGTTTGTGTGTGCGCGCCGTGTTATCACAAAGGAGCTGAAAATCCAGGAGGCAGCAGCACCAGCAACAACAACAACAACAACACCACGCAGGTGCGTATGTGTGTGCAATAGTGTGAGAGTGGGAAACGCGACGCAGACGTGAAGTAAAATCTGTCGATTTTCCACAGCTATTTTCTTTAGCGCGCAATCGAGTGCATATCGCTTTACATATGTATGCATATGTATATTATATACACACATATGTACTGTATTAGAGTGTAAGTGAGTGCGCAAAAGTATCAGAGAGCGGCGAAAATCGAAAATAAGCGGTAAACTAACGGTTTTTTGCGCCACAGCTGCTTGTATGTATTAGATAATCCGACATATGTGTATGCGGGGGTGTGTGTGCATGTGTGCATGCAGCGTTACAGCGGCGCCTTGAAGGAAAATCCAACTGCGAGTGTCCGTAATTAAAACATGCGCCGCAGCAAAAAACGCGAACAGGGGGTTGGGGGCCGCTGCAAACATGGCGTATGCGTAACACTTATCAAATCCAATTGGGAGCACCACCACCCAGTTCCAAGTTGCAGTTCCAGTTCAGCCAAGGCACACGCATATTTTCCGTTCGAATTGAGGCCCCTGTATATGTGTGTGTTTTCTTTGGGGGTTGCAACCACCCCCTGCATGTGGAAGATGGAAATGGATACAGATACACATACAGAGAGCGAGTGAGAGAGCAAAGGCAGCATCCGCTGAGATGAGATTTTCAACAGCCTGTCCCCATAATTCAGGACACCACTGTACATGCGATTTTTTCGGGGGTGGCTTCTTCTTCCTCTTCACGAAATGTGTACATTTCCTAAAACCAAAACAAGTACAGTTCCAATTGGAAATGATACGTGGCCGTGTGTGTCTGTGTTGGTTTAATCTACGTGTGAGTGGGTGGTTGCTGCGCCGTCGCCGCCGCTGAACAACGAAAAACGAGAACCCGCTGCCGCATGCGTAACTTATTTTTCTTTCTTTTTCTTTTCGTTTTCTGCTCCTTATCATCACTTTGTTTTTGTGCGAGGCGACTCTGCGCCAAGTACAAGCACATGTACGCCAGCGAGAGGCTCCCACAAACACACACAGAGAGAGGGAGAGAGAAAGAGAGCAGTCGTGCTCAATTGAGCAAGAGATAGAAAATAGCTATTGATTATATATTTGCCAGCGATAGAGGGGAAGCGGAAGAAAGAGTGATAGGAAGAGCGAGCGAGAGCAGAAGAAGCGCAGGCAGAGGACGCGCACGGTGGGGTCCATTCTTCAGGCAAATTATTTGTGCAATTCAAGGGCCCTCTATTTAATATCATCCGGAGTTGCTTCTTAATAAATAAATCTGAATTCTTCATTTAATCAACGAGATTCTGAATGTTACATACTATTTTGTCCCATTAATTACAATTCAAGATTTTTCTCGCCGAATGTTTAGTTTCACATTTTGTGCTTTAATTATAATGACTAACTAATATTGTAAAAAAAGGTTCTTAGATTACTGTAATTATTTTTAATTGTTACAATGATAAAAAAAAAACGCTGCAGCGCTTCACACGTGTGATCCGCGACAATTGCAGTCACGCCCACTGTTCCTGTCAGCCGCACTGATTCCCACATATCCCATTCCCGTTCGGATTTATATTCTGATTCGATTCCAGCATGCGTCGCAGCCACTGATTGCGCGGGAGTGGGTGTAATTGGGCGCATGTGTGCGTTGTTCGTGTGTTTGTGTGTGCGCTGACGCAGTAGGAGTTTGTTGCAGCGACTGAAGACGGTGGGCGCATGCACACCCACTAACTAGCACTCACACAAAACCGCAAATAAAGGAAAGAAAAAAAAAACATCAAGATGCTCTCTCTATTCTAAGCGTTTTCAAATGTTCTCCCTCTCTTTGTGTGTGTGGCTGTGCTTCTTAAAATAGATCATTGGAAAATATAATCTTTTACAAAAAGAAAATACACAAGCCAGAAGTAACGGTACCATTTGCGCAACCGTCCAGTGTGACCCTTTAAATTAAAAAAGCTCTCCGAAATTTTTTTCAATCTCTTAATAGAAACAGCTCATAAATATTTTCAAATCAGACAGACTCCAGTGTGTCCACAATATTTATAATATTTTTATTTTTTCTAATTCTAATTTCTTGGCTTAACGCCTCGCTAGATATTTCCAACTTGAAAGCTGTGTGTGGGTGTGTGTGTGTGTATTTGCGTGAGTTGCCTTGACACGAGCTTATAGCATGCATCTCAGGGCACTCGGCGCAGTGCTGCGCACGCAACCCCGCAAAGAAACGAGATACAACACACACTGGTGGCTCTAACCACACTCCTGGCCATGCAAATAGTACGCATGCTAAGTATCTGTATTCCCACTGCGCATAGTCCAGGGCTTGTTACATTTTTTCCGCTTACTTGGTGGTTTTATTTTATTTTTGATATCTCTGAATTTCTAAAAATCCCATTCATTTAGCTAATTATAAAACAGAATACAAATTATTCTTTTAATCCAAAAACAAAAAAATAAAGTCACCATTGAGTGCTATACCCTTTGCTAGGCAACAAAAGAAAGATCCCCCTTCCTCAATAACACCAAATATTTTCCAAAGGGATGATTCCTAAAATCAGGTTGCTAGAGTCTACGGATTTCATTTCAGTTTCCACTCTCACGACCCGCGACTGTCGTTGACAGCGTGTTTGGCACGCGCAAGTGAAACGAGCTTACTTACTAACACAACAACAACCCCTAAACGTACGGGGGTGGTGCTCTCTCCAAGGGTGGCAGCACTGACACTGACTCCGGGGCGACCAGCTTTGTGTTGTATTGGGTTGGAGGGAGGTGAGCTCGCTCGCTCGCAAGCAAGCAGTGCATGCGTGGCCATATGGTTGACGTTGAGGTTGAGTGGGGGTGGGGGTGGGGGTTGGTTTTTTAAGGCTGGATAAGCAGTGAGCAGAGCGCTATCACGGCAGAAAGCCGTGTTAGTTATCAGTGTGTCTGTGTGTTGTGTTTCCACTAAGGGTGGTGATTTTTCCACCTTAGGGGTGGGTGGTCACTTTCTCTCTGTCTCTCTCTCTCTCTCTGGCTGTCACAGTCTCTGTTTTAGTTGTCCTTTTTTTGGGCCGCGAGTGTAGTGTATCATATTAAGAGCTTACTAAGCATTTTTTGTTCTCAGATGTTTTTTTTGTCGGAAAATTTAAATACACACACACACACACTCACATAGGGGGCGAAAGTGACAAAGACAGAGAACATAGAGAGCGAGCGAGCGAGAGAGAGAGGCGGCGCGATGTCGACGCATGGGCGCAGTATTGATTTTTCACTGCGTCGACGTTGCTGCTTTGTCGCAATCACTCCATGGGGTGGTTTTCTCGCCCCCTCTCTCTCTCTCTCGCTCCTCTCACTCTCCCACTGGCGGCGCAGTCTCGTTCTGGCCATCTCTGTCCCGCTCGCAGCTCGTCGCCGCTGCGTTGCCGTCGTTGCTTTCCGAGTTTCTGAGCAAACGCAAATAGAACTTGAGCGAGCGCACAGTGAAGGCACCACAACAGAGCCACCACACACATCCACAACCACAACCACATCCACGTCCACTTCCAAAACTCAGAGAGCCACAACAAGCGGTGCGGTGTGGTTCGTTCGATTCGCTCGGCTCGGGAACTTAAATTGTCAATTCTATACTCTCTCCGACAGCATAAGTTTTACTTGCTTTATTTTATTTTATGTGCCGAAAAGTGTGTGTGTTTAAAGAAAAACAGTAATTAAAATATTACAAATATAACAAAAAAGTATCATAAACCAACAGCAAACTTCAAATTGCCGAGACAAGCAATAATAAATCAAGAGACAACAACTTATAAACATTAACGAGCACCTCACTTTGTGTAAGTCAATAAGTAAGATTCTGCTTAGTGAGTAGAAATTATTCGAAACTTTATCACTGCGCACGTGCAACGGCGGCCCCCAAGAGAGGACCATAGGCCATGCGAGCAGAAAGAGAGCCAGCGAAAGATGCTTGGGGATTCTGCGCACTGGAGAAGGGAGACCGCAGAAGAATAGGGAATGCACTCAAATGCTCTCTCACTTTCGGAGAGAGAGAGTTTTGCCAATGCATTGATACAAAATGTGATCAGACTTTGATCTTTAGAGATATTATGTACAATTTTATCAGATTTTTCCAGTCTTATTTAAGACCCAATTCTTCTTCCTAATTCTAGTCTTTTATAAATCCTTTCTTCAGAGAAGAATTCAACTTGAAAAGAGCTTTGCAAGACTTCAAAGTCAAGAAATGGAAGAACAGATATATCAGAAGTTTTAGAGAATAGAAAGAAAGATATTTTCTCTATAAATATGGATTCTGACAATTCTTCTAGTATTTTATAAAACCTTTCTTCGGAGAAGAATTCAACTTCAAGAAGCTTTGCAAGTCTTCAGAGTGCAGATATCGGTGAACAGATACTTTAGAAGTTTTAAGAAAAATAAAGATTATTATTTTTCTTATAAAATATGCATTGTGCTAATTCTTCCAGTCTTTAAAAAAAACCATGGGGTAGCTTTCTTCTTTAGGAAAGAATTCAACTTCAAAAGAGCTTCGCAAGTCTTCAAAGTGGAGATATGGAACAAGAGATACTTCAAAAGCTTTGGAGAAAAGCAAAATAAAAAAGGAAAAAAAGGTAACGCTCCATATGTTATGGATAAAGTCTCAGGGTCGCTATTCAGCTTTATCAACTGAAACTCTCCTTCAACTTCTTTTTTTTTTTTAAGCTACCTGTGCCACATACACCGCCTCTGTCCGCGTACCTTGCACCCCTATATACATACAGATATATGTACGGCTCAGGTTTATCATTGCCTGAACCTTATGGACGACGGATCCCCACCGATCCAATACGATCCGAACCCTACAACGTCGCCGCTAATCTGCGACTGTGGGCCGCCCGCTCGAATTACAAACAGTTGTGCATATGTGTACCTTTTGTGAATATGGCGTGTGTTTATATACACACTATATGCACATATATGTACATATATTGTGCTGTGTTATAAAACACTAAATTGTTCGCTTTGTGCTTCTATTATTGTCGTTGTCACAGCTGTTGTTGTTGTTGTTATCGTTGTTGTTATCGTTCTTATAGTTGTTGTTGTGGTGTTGCGCATGCGCGCTTTTGACCTGATTCACTTGCCCTTATCAGCTTGGGGAAGAAGAAGAAGAGCGATCCAAGTTCTGTAGCAAGCCAAGATACCCCGTATTAGGTAAGGGTATATTAGTTGTAGAAAAACTTTGTTGGAAAGTGAACAGAGAAATAAAGAGAATGCTTATTATAATAGTTCAATCTACACAGAAACGAGAGACTGGATTAGATTTATTATGAAAAAACACTTATTTTATTTAGAGGTCTGTTTCTATCCTTTTTATCCAGCTTAATATTTAATTACTAATGTTCTTTTAATATTAAAACCCATAAAAAATCACTCGAGTCACAGCTAATGGGTATATTTAGTGCCTCAGACCCTCCCATATATTGTTCTCGTCGCTGTGGCGTATAATTAGTTCGCTATCAATGGGCGGCGGGAACCAAGCAAACACTTGAGCGCACTGAGAATTGAATTTCGAACTAATATCTGGCATTCGCCGCCTTCTCTTCTCTCTCTCCAGACAGCTCTTATCACACTGCGCATGCGAATAGGACCGCCGCCCGCCCAGCGCCAGTAAGAGGGACTGAAGGCGATCCTCTCTCTCTCCCTGCCTGCCTGACCGAGTCGAGCCGACGAGACACACAGCCGAAAAACTGGCCACCACAAGCTATAGGCTCGTCGTAGCGCCGGCGGGCAGCCAGCGTGGAACGGCGGGCAATGTGGTGGTCACCACCACCACCACCAACAATGCCTCCTCGGGCAGCAATTCAAGTGGCAATGCGGGTAGCAGCAATTCCGGCAGCGCCACCGGTGGCCTCAACGTGACCACCATCACAACGACCGGTGGCGGAGGCGGTGGTGGCGGCAATCAGGTGCAAAGTGGCGGCAATAGTTCCCAGAGCAACGGCACGACCTACAAGATCGAGATGCTGGACGAGGACATCCAGAGTCTGGGCTCCGATGACGATGACGAGGATCTAATTAGCAGCGATGGCAGCCTGTATGAAGGTGATCTTGGCTCCATACCGGTCAACGATGATGTGGCCCATCAATTGGCCGCCGCCGGACCCGTGGGCGTGGCCGCAGCGGCGGCCATAGCCAGCTCCAAGAAGCGCAAGAGGCCGCACTGCTTTGAAACGAATCCCTCGGTGCGAAAGAGGCAACAGAATCGGTTGCTCCGCAAGCTTCGAGGCATTATCTACGAGTTCACGGGGCGAGTGGGTAAGCAGGCCGTGGTGCTGGTGGCAACGCCCGGGAAGCCCAACACCAGCTACAAGGTTTTCGGTGCCAAGCCGCTGGAGGATGTGCTGAGGAATCTTAAGAATATTGTCATGGATGAACTGGACAATGCGCTGGCACAGCAGGCGCCACCGCCGCCGCAGGATGATCCGTCGCTCTTCGAACTGCCTGGCCTCGTTATCGATGGAATACCCACGCCCGTGGAGAAGATGACGCAGGCGCAACTGCGAGCCTTCATCCCGCTGATGCTCAAGTACTCCACCGGCAGGGGGAAGCCCGGCTGGGGCCGTGAGTCGACCCGTCCGCCCTGGTGGCCCAAGGAGCTGCCGTGGGCCAATGTACGGATGGATGCACGCTCCGAGGACGACAAGCAGAAGGTGGGTGGGGTGGGTGTTCCAACAACCGCCCCCAATATCTCGCGGACTGTACTCACTCTCTACTCTTATCCAACTGCAGATCAGCTGGACGCATGCCCTGCGCAAGATCGTGATCAACTGCTACAAGTACCATGGCAGGGAGGACCTGCTGCCCACCTTTGCCGACGACGAGGACAAGGTCAATGCTCTCATTTCGCAGTCGGGTGACGAGGACGAGGACATGGAGCTGTCCAATCCGCCCACCATTCACACGGTGACCACCATGACGCCGCCAACGGGCAACAGCAATGTGAGTTTTCAACAGTTTTCGGTTGGGGGATGTATAAGGAAAGGGTTTTCCCATTAAATGAGGTGTGTTTGCGCCAGATAGGGGACTTTGAATATGGAAATCGGAGGGTTAGTGAAAGGGTGCATGTTTAAACACGTTAAGGGTAGAAGTGGGAAGTGTGAATGCGCTAAAAATGGAAACTTTAAAGATGAAACCCTAAGATATTGCATAATAAGTCATGAAAATGAAAAGTTATCACACATTCTAAACCTTTAGTCGGTATAACCTTAACTATAGATCACTCTCAACATGTCCTACATTTTTGTGTTCTCATTTTGGGATAAACTAACCTCCGCCCCATATCATACTTACTTACTAATCCGCACTCACTAATCTCGGGCATACTCATACGGAAAGAAAAGCATTTATCAGCTACTAATCCACATACCAAAAATCTACACAAAATCATCATCACAGCAACCGCAGCAGGTGAACGTGGTGAAGATCAACAGCGCCGGCACCGTGATCACCACGCACACGGCCCAGAGCAACACGCCCGCTCCGACGATCATCCAGAGTACCAACAACCAGCACGTGACCACAACGGCCACGCTGCCCGCCTCCACAAAGATCGAGATCTGCCAGGCGCCCGCCCCGCAGCAACAACAGCAGCAGCAGCAGCAGCATCACCAGCAACAGCAGCAGCATCACCAACAGCAGCAGCAGCAACATCATCACCAGCAACACCATCAGACCAGCGTTCCAAGCACCGTTCACATACAGCCGGTTAGCGGCGGTCAGCCGCAGACCATTCAGCTGACCACGGCCAGTGGCACTGCCACAGCCACAGCGGTGCCAACGACAGCTGCCGCTGTAAGTGCCGCACAAGCGGCAGCGGCCGCCGCCGCCCAATCGAATGCACAGCAGACGGTCACTGCCCAGCAGATAGCCAACGCCCAAGTCTGCATCGAGCCCATAACGCTGAGCGACGTTGATGTTCGTACTAATCCGACTGAATTGCCCCTTGAGTTGCCACTAATCGAGCCTGGATTGAGATGGAGAAGGAGTTGGGGATTGGGGCAGGCACTTGCCGTACTATGCACTAGGTTTTGGGTCTAGAGAGGGTTCTGCAAAAAGCTAGCTATCTTTCTTATTATAAATATTGATAGATTTTATTATTATTTATGAAAATAATACGAATGGAAAGATTTGTTTAATAAGGAACAATGGAAATATTACATAGCGGATCGATTGGAATAATATAATTTATAGAACCGGAAATCGTTCCATCACTTTCTTGTAACTGACTAATAGTAAAATATTTTTCAAGGGTATGCTTATAAAATGCATTAGGCTATGTGACTGTTTTTGAAAACATTTGCAGAAGAATTGTTGTGGGCGTTACACATCTTATTCTTTTTATTATCTTCCATTTAAACCCTTTTGTAATATCTAAAAAAGGTATTTTAAGGTTGTGTGTTCCCAGAAGAACTCTAAAAGACTGGAA
The DNA here is from genome assembly GCA_008042585.1 of Drosophila punjabiensis. Lineage (NCBI taxonomy): Eukaryota > Metazoa > Arthropoda > Insecta > Diptera > Drosophilidae > Drosophila > Drosophila punjabiensis. Next base: position 295,863 of record VNJR01006469.1, read on the forward strand.
AATGTTTTATTTTTAACTTCCTTGTTAGCAGAATATTGTTGTGGGCGTAACGCATCTTATTCTTCCTTTTTTTTATCTCTAAAGAAGGTTTTCTATGATTTTTAAGTTAAGGAAAAATGTTAGAAAAAACTTAGGAGTAAGAATAGGGCTTTATAAGTGTATTTTCCAACGAATCCTTTATGCATAGTCGGCAGGTTACAACTCGCTGCCTCTCTCTCTCTCTCTCCCTCCCGTTTCTCTATCCTTTTTCCTTTTGCCGCATTTTTGTGTTGGCTCAAATTTTGGTTTTTACGAATTCTTGATGTTATCGTTGCTCTTATAATTGTTACACTTATATTTTAAGTAACCGCAAAAATGTATTTTTTATGCTTTATATAATTTATAAGATTTTAAACTTTTTTGTTTTATTTTTTTGTATGCCTCTTTTTTTTCTCTCTTTCAGCTAATTGTTGTTGTTGTTGTTGTGCAAGTGCAACTCGTCGAATTATTGGTTTACTCATTATTTGCATCCACATCCCGCACAAAAAACACTCGTCTCTACATGTAAATACGCTTTAAGACACACCGAAAAAAAAACAAAAAAAAGAACCAAGAAAAAGAGAAGAGAAATTACTAATTATGTTTGTTTGCTTAAGTTTATTAATTACTTTATATGGTTTATGCTTGGATTTATGCCTTTTTTTTAATATTTGTTGTAATATTCGTTGCATACTACTTTCTTCCCTAATTATTCTTGTGTTTTCCCGCGATATTTATACAATTTGATATGTATTCCAAAATATTAATTAATTCCAACTTCACCAACAGTACACCACGCAAACGGTGCTCTCACAGAATGCTGATGGCACCGTGTCCCTGATCCAGGTGGATCCCAATAATCCCATCATCACGCTGCCAGACGGAACCACCGCCCAGGTACAGGGTGTTGCCACGGTAAGTTCATCAGCAAAGTTTCTCTTTTGATTGAAAAACTAATTAACAAATTACATAACTATAAATTACAGCTCCATCAGGGCGAGGGCGGTGCCACCATTCAGACCGTACAGAGTCTCACCGATGTCAATGGGCATGAGAACATGACCGTGGACCTCACAGAGACGCAGGATGGCCAGATTTTCATCACCACCGAGGATGGTCAAGGTGAGCCAGTGAGAGCGGGAGACTACAAGGATTAAGAGGAAGTTTAAATCCAATTTCTTGATCCTTTCAGGCTATCCCGTGTCGGTCAGCAATGTGATCTCGGTGCCCGTCTCCATGTACCAGTCGGTGATGGCCAACATGCAGACAATTCAGACGAACAGCGATGGCACCGTGTGCCTGGCCCCCATGCAGGTAGATACCACAGCCACGCGTGGCGCAACTGTCGCCGCCAGTCCCTCCTCCTCCTCCTCGGGATTGGCTGGCGGCGTTCAGTGTTACTCGCTGATCAGTGCCGGCACTGCGGCGGTGTTGAGTCGGCGTAGCCAGCAGGCGGCAACTACGGGGGGACGTTACTACCTGGCAGCGGCTAGCTCCACCAGCTCTAATAATAATAGCAGTAATAATAATAGCAGCCTCACAAACAATAATAATAACAATAACAACAATAATAATAGCATTAAGATGCCCTTGCCCATAGTGCTGGCCACTCCTGCCGTTCCTCAGCCTGTGCCCAGCACAAGATCCTCGCGAAGGGTGGCGGGTAGCGAGGCAGGAGGAGGAGGAGGAGCAGGCTTGTTGATGGTTCAAAAACGCAGAAAGTTGGGCAAGAGTAAAGCCCAGAGCAAAGCCAGCGAGGCAACTGGCTCCTCCGCCACCTCTGCATCCATACGCTGCGTGAACAGCGACAGCTTGATCAATGTGCAGCTGCAGCTGCCCACCAAGAGCATCAAGCAAGAGCACCTGGAGTAGATCAGATCAGAGATCTCCTCCCAAAAAGAAGCCACATCTCGAATCTAGTCAGAGAAAAGAATATATAGAAGAAGGGAAATAATATAAAAAGAGAAGCACACTTGCCATTTTAAGCTTAGAATGAATGCCAACAAAAGGGTTTTAAAGAGAGAGAAGGAGAGTAGTAATCAAACTTGTAAAAGAATTTAAGGCAGAGTCTCCTCTGAATCCACACCAAATCGAAACCAATTTGTTGATAATTGAAACCAAAAACAACCAAGAAAAAAACAAGAAAACATACAAGAGAAAACAGCAAGCAAGAAAGCATGTATAATTTGTTCCTAAAAGCATAGGAAATGTAACTGTTTAAATTTTAGCTAGTGGTTAGTATTAACTAGTTAGTGTAGAGGATCTAGCAGCAGCAACACAAACCAAATATTAACCGTACGTAGTCAGATAGTTAAGTTTGTTTTACTTCTCAGCACAGCACAGGGATCAGACTTTTTTGGTGCAATTTGTGAATTTTAAAAGGAACCCTCAAAGTAGTCAATTTAGCATTGAGAATGCCCATAATAGCTTAGCCCTAGTCTAAGCCCTTAGCCTTAGTCGCAGCCTTAGTCTTAGCCTTGGTCTTAGTCTTAAGCTCGGGTGTGCTTGAAGAATTGCAAATTTTATGTTATAATAATTGCTATTGTGTTTTTATCCCGCCCCCCACACACACCCCCCTATTATTATTATTATTGTGTTTACATGTTTTATTTTATTATTATATATATTATTGAAATTACTTTTTACGTTGTTTTAGACCAAATTTTATGTTCTAAGAGCGAGCGAGCGCAAAGCCAACAAATTTTATTGAATAAACCTTTTGTTGTTGTGATTTGATTATGATTTGAGTTTCGAGTCTTACTCTCTTTTTTTCAAGATGACGATGTAAGTAATAGTTGTCATATTTATTTTATTGATTTTTTTTTTTAGCTCACAAAAGTAAGTATTTTATTGCTAAAATTATTTCTTATTTATTATACTTTGTATGCCTTGATTGTTATTTATTTTTTCCAGCAAATGGGATGATGCTAGTATTCAGAAATAAACCAGGAGTGAGAGTAGTTTTATTTAACCCAAAAGAAAACCCTTTTTAATTGTTAAAATTTTGTTTATTTCCTCAGGTGGAGAACGGGGACCAGCTAGAGACAATTACGATGTCACCGGGCATGCACCAAATGATGATCCAAGGCGGTCCCGGCCAGGAGCCGCAGCTGGTGCAGGTGGTTAGTTTGAAGGATGCCACCCTGCTGAGCAAGGCCATGGAGGCCATCAATTCGGGTAATGTCAAGACCGAGGATACGATTATAATGGAACAATAGCTGGAGCCCATAGACGGCATGATCTCGCCGGGACTGAGCGAGTGACGTGGCTGTACTCCCTGGGCAATAAAGCGGCAACTCTCCCCGAGTCCGGGCTAAGGATAACCCGACTCTCTAGTCACGAGAGCAAGAGAGAGAGTACGCGTACTCTGTAAAAAGCGATCAATCAGTCTAGTCTTCGCGTAGGAAATTATCTATTAATTATAATTAACTCTTGACTCCGTAAATGTATTCTCTTTTTTTTTTTGAAGTGAGTGTAAGTGATGTTTTTGTTTATATTTTTTTTTTTTGTGTGGCTCTATAAATAGTTCAATTCTGGGCTGGATACTCATAGCTATAATATCGTAATATACATATGCCTATGTCTAAGCATTATATCTACTATATATATATATAAATATATATGCGAGAGTTTGCAATAACCGAATACTTAACGAAAAACGAGAGAGCAGAGATTACAAATTAATTAATTAATTAATTATATATATACAATCCCCCCAATGCAATGTAAACAGACAACATCACTTTAAACATAATTAAATTAAATAATTACCTAATTAATAACGATTAACAACCGAAACCCTATAAGCTATAACTCCATCGAATAAAAAATGATCCAAAAAGTGCAAAATCCACAGAGTGTTTTTAGTGGAAAAAGAACTGAGATATAAAACTTGGGGGATGGAATGTAGTTCTAGAAGCAGGAAACCCTGAATCCGGAGCCGAATTACCTTTATTATAAAAGTTTCTTGAATATATCTCAAGTTGATCTTTCTATCGATATAAATACAGCCAGCATATTGTTGCTCCTAATTAGCTGGCAACGACTGTACCATATATTGGAGGAAAAAACCAGTTTGATTTTATTTTTTTTTGACTTGGCAACGTGTGTTGTGCCTGCGAAAAAAATGTAAACAAGTTAAAAAACAAAACCGAAAAAAGGAAAAACAACAAACTAAACATGTTCGAAAAAATGCCAAAACAACTTTTGCAATGGGTGAAAGATATTTACAAGCAATTTCATGCTTTCTTTGGCTCCGTGGAGTCGGAATTGGAATCCTCATGGGATTTTCCCCCCATTTTCCTGACATTTTGGTGCGTGAAAAATAGAGGAAATAGGAGATATTTCTGGGAAATATAATTGTAAAATTTCTCATTAAGAAATTAACTTATAAGGAAAAATGTTTGCTAACAAATAAGTTGCGAAGCTAATCATCGTCGTTGCCCTTCAGTGGGTTTTCATGGATGAAAAGGTTATTGATCGGTTCGGTTCGGTTCGGTTCTCGCCTCCAGATTCTTGACAACAATTCTGCGATATTCTCCTCTGTCTCCTGTCCCCAAAGGCAGCTGGAGATGAGGCCAGATACCTCTTCTTCTACTGGAAAAACTCGTTTCGCATTTCGCGTTTTTGCGTTTTTCCTCAAGAGCCTAAACCAAAATGGTAACTCCGCTTGGAAGCAGCTCTTCCCTCCAGCGATCGATTGAAGGCAGAAGAAAAAGAGATTGGATTTTTCCAGGCACTGCTAGAAAAAAAAGGATGAGAATGAGACAACAATAAAGGAAGCTATCTTTGGAAAATTCTCCTATCTTTACGATTATTTCCAGTGTATTTTTCTCTTCGTTTGAATGACTGTGCGAGTTTTCCTTAAATAACGTCAACAGGTTTTTCGGTCAACACTTGGCCAATTGCAATTGGAGCCCCGCTTTTACCCCCTCTTTCGCCTTGCAGAAAGCTTTTCTTGCCTTGCAGGTTTTCCACCACCGGTTATAGATTTTTGTTCCCATTCTATATATTGGCTACCAATCCCGTTGGTTTGTTTTTCCCCCCAATTTTCTGCATTCCATCAGGCCATATATTCTGCTCCATTTCCAGCTCTTCAATTTCCCAAATAATCCAATTAAAGCGGAAAATCTCTGAGAAGAAAGAAAAGAGTTCAGGGAGTACATAGAGAAAGGAGCCATTACAAAGATGATGCTGCAACCGGAGTCGGGCCATTGGACAGGAAGACTGTGTTTATTCTGGAATTCTTGTGGCAATTCTTCAAGCATTTTCTTCGTAAGTCAGAGAATCGTAAGAGTTTAAACTGTACTGCTGAGAGTTTTTTAACTGTTTTTCAAACTATTTAGATTTCTTTTGTAAGTAAATTGAAAAGGTAAATATTCTAATAGTTTAAGGAATAAATATTCCAAGGGTATAATTAAACAATAAGTTGTTATTCAACACCTTTTGATTTTTGCCACAACGAAAATCATATCTTTTGGCTGCTTTTCAAACTGTTTGGAGTTCTCTTGTAGGAAAATTCAAAAGGTAAATATTAAGGATTAAATATTCTAAAGGTAAAATTAAACAATAAATTGTTATTCAAAACCTTTTGATTTTTCTATTTATTTGTGCAACAACGAAAATCATATCTTTTGGCTGCTTTTCAAACTGTTTGTATTTTTTGTGTACGAAAATTAAAAAGGTAAATATTCTAACAGTTCATTAAACAAATCTCCTAAGGTTATAATTAAACAATAAATTGTTATTCAAAACCTTTTAATTTTTCTTTTGATTTGTTGAACAAATAAAATCATAAAAAACTTGTAGTTAAAGGCTCCAAGTTATAGTTAAATAATAAATTGTTACTCGAAACCCTTTGATTTTTCTTTATATTTTTTTAACAAATAAAATCATTAAAAAACTTTTAGTTAAAGGCTTCAAGTTATAGGTAAATAATAAACTGTTATTCAAAACCTTTTGATTTTTCTTTTTATTTTTTCAACAAATAAAATCATAAAAGCTTTTAGTTACAGGCTCCAAGTTACTTCAAGTTACAGCTCTTAAAAAAAAAAAGAAAACCAGTCGCTGAAACTCGAATTCCGAGCGGAGGATCCGCCACAAAGCGACGATCGTTTGACATTTTGTCGCCTGTTCCGAACCCGAGGAGCCGAGGAGGGTCGGGCCAGCGATCGCACACGATCTTCGACTTCGTTTAAGCGACGCCTTCGGGTTTCGTGCGAGACTTCGACTTCGACTTCGGCTTTGGCAACGCGTCTCAAGCGAGCCGAAAATCAAGCCAAGCCAGTCTTCGGTTCGAGCTCAGACAACGTAGTCGCAGTCCGGAGAAAGAGCGTAAAAAAACCAGCGAGAAACAGTACAAGAAAGAGCGAGAGAGAGAGACAAGCCCTGTGTAGCCCCCTCTCTGTCTGAAACTGTGCGTGAAATCGGTAAACCAAAACCAAAACCAAAAACCAAAACTGAAAACTACAAATCGAATAAATGAATAAACGAAACAACCGAAAACTGTTAAATCGAAAAACAAAACTCAAACCGAAATCGATCTTAAAAAGCTTTTAAAGAAAACTTGAAAATATCATCATCTAAACAAGATATAAACCAAGATCCTTATCTTAAACTCGCGTGTTTATTTTTTACACATTTTTTTTTATGGTTTATATAACAAAGTTTATATTTTTATATTCATATAATATTGATTATTTCGTTTTGTTTTAGACCACAAAGCATAAATTTAAAAATTGGAAAGATTGAAAAAGGTGAGTTGATAGTGGATACGGGGCCCGTTTATAGACCATTTATAGTTTCAATATCGGTGGTTATGGGCTGCAAGACTAGTTTTAAGCAGGCTCCGTCGCCGGAACGGGTCCGAAAGCTCGCAAACTCAATGCCAGACACGGAGAGCCAGTGCTTGGCTTTCAAATACATAGTCAGCTAGGCTATCGAGTGTGTCTAGTTATCGATTGAGGAATTTGGTAATTAGCATACCAAGCAGAGATCTTTCTTCTTGGCTTGCCGTCGGCGGCCATCAATCTCCATTAAAACGCGCCGAAAGACAATAAAGCGACAGATGCATAATTAGGCGAGGCACGAGGCGGTTTCAAGCTAAGGTTCTTGACTGAATGGAGTAGAAATGTCAGAATATATATAGATATATCAATACTGTATCGTAATGTTAAGAACATTGATCGGACAATTTTTGATGAAATTTATTTGTTAAATTGCGATAAATTGATATTCTGTTCACTATATAGCACCAAAGGAGACACATGGAAAAAATAACATTTATCGAAATTTTTTCGATAAAATCTATTTGTAATATTGCGACAAATCGATATTCTTTTTACTATATTGGTGCTATATAGCAGACACATAGAATAAATAACATTTATCGGATATTTTTCGATAAATTCTATTTGTAATAGTGCGATAAATCGATATTCTGTTTGATACATCGCATTAAAATGATTGATAAAAAAAATGAGACAAATAGAATAAGAACATTAATAGGAAATTTTTGGATAATATTGATTTGTAAAGTTTCAAAAATCGATATTCTGTTGACATATCGCTAAAATATTATTAGAAAAAAAGCTACAAATGAAAAATATAACACTTATCGGTTATTTTTCGATAACTACAATATTGATTGTTATGACAAATCAATATTATGATTACTACATGGCGCCTATATAATCGAAAAATAAAATAGACAACGCTTATGGGATATTTTTGGATAATATTTATTTCTAACGTTGCTATAAATCGACACAATCTTTGATAAATCGGACCAAAATGACCAACAAATTTCGATAATATCGATATTTTAAAGTAAAATGCTTTATTTTTAAATGTTTACGATATTTTCGATAACTTACTCTCGTTAAATTCCGATACACATATGTAGATATTAAAAACAAGGTCAAAAATCTCCGCCTAACTGTCTTCCCAGATTCCCGTAGTATGGCTCCCTTTTGTTTCACGAAACATTCCCAAAATTCCAGGCAACTTCCACCGCAACTTGAGGTCATTGCTCAAAAACATGTCGATGTGATTCGCTTACAGACTCACAAGAGGTTTTTTTTATTTATTTATTTCTTTTTCTTTCGGGATTTTTTTTGGGGTTCTGCGTGGCAATTTAGACATCAAAGACCAAGATCTTCTTCACGAGACAGTCTTTTGTCTTTGTTGTGTTGGCTTTTGACTTGATTTGACTTCACTTATCTCACTATATAGTATGTATATGTTACTTTATGGCTCACTCGAGTTGACGTGACTTCAAGCGGGCTAATTGAAAGCCAGGAAAGAGGGATTACCCTTACATTTTAGGGGTTCTTTAGTTTAGAAAAATTGTTTTGAGTTTTTGGTTTCCATGAGAAAAGATTGATTTCAACAGATTTCGATAATAAACCTTTAAATTATAGATTATTTTTATGAATTATATTTATTCCAGCTTTCCTAGAGCAAACCCATGTCGATGTTGCCCCTTTTTTCTTGGTTTCTTCTTGTCTTTTTGCTCAGTGAGGTTCTTTTTTTTATGGGCTCTTTGCTGGAGTGAATGGCATTAGAAGTGTGGAGAGTGGGGAGTGGGGAGACACGGAGGCATTAGCCACACCTGAGGCAGGTAGGTAGATCTCCAGCGAGATAGAAAGATGCTCTGGCATCTCTCTATTTGGTCTTACTGCGTGTTTCTCCACCGAACTGGGTGTGGTCCTCCTCTTCCCCGACAGAGAAGAGGGAAGAGGGAAAGCGAACAGAAGATCCTGGTCAGTACAAAAGTGAAAGCGTACATAGATCTAAGCTGAGTCCCAAACAACAGATCCTTGTCGAGACTCAAAGTAGTAATGCAAACAGCTTAAAATAAGCAAAAAATTAACAAAAAAAAAAACCATAATAATTGGCGGAAAAAGCGAGCTAGCCAAATGCCCGGAATCGATCCAAACCAATCCCCACTAACCGCTACCCACTCCCCTTCTAGCCAAGCGCCAATCACATCAAAATGTTTACAATCCAAAACCCAAAATTAAGCCAAGAAAAAAAAGCAACAACAACAGCAACAAGCAAATTAACTGCAATAAAAGAAATACTCTAACTATAATGGGAATATTTTCAACTTAACAAGGCAAGTAAGGAAGGAAAACCATTAAAGAAAAGCAATTTCAAGGCACTATCATCAGCTTTACAGCCGATAGTTAAGGGTACCTCAAGCTGAGCTTGGTTTTTAATAATAAAAAGAGCCAAATTAAAACTTTTATATTAAAGTATTAATTAAAAGCAATCATAAATAAATATAAACCATTAGAGAATAAAAAGAAAGGATGTCAGAAAAGATCGATTATGTAAAATTATTTGATCAATTTATCGTTTTTTGTATAAAATAACGAATATTGTTTTATACAAAAAACGATAAATTGATCTTTAAATTTTACATAATCGATCTTTTCTGACATCCTTTCTGTATAAAATAATATCCGATATTTTATGCAAAAAACGATAAATGGATCATTTAATTTTATTTAATAATGAAAATAAATTAAAAAATAAATCAAATATATAAATCTATACCAATTTATTCAAAAGTAGGAATGCCAGAAAATATCGAAAAAATCAATAATTTTCGATATATCCATATTTCAACGATATATGTGTAATAAATCGATAACCGACTTTAAATTTTTGTAATGTTTCCAAGGGTATCATCCAGTCCAGCTTGAATCCTTCTCCCCGATTGGCTTTGCTAATCGAATCGAAGTGGAAACCAAATTGGTGGCATTGCCGCCGAATGAGAAAATGCGAAATAAAAACCGACAGACCGACAAAAAAAAAGAAACAAAAACAAATAATAATTAAGCGTGTACAGAAAAAAAAAAAGAGAGAAATATGATTAAAATTCCCGGGGCATACGCAGATCACCCCAGCAGTTCCCCCCTCCGAGAGCCAAGAAAGGAAAGCGCCTGAAACGAAAATGATTTCAAATATTTTTTTGCAATTATATTGAAAGTGTTTTCGATTTTATTCCAACGCTGGCACGTTGGGCGTTGACGTGCCAAAGCTCAGTAAGCTCCGAGCTGAGTCAGGTGAGGCGGCAGGCAGGCAGGCAGGTGGTGTTAATGGGGGAGAATACATATATATATATATCTATTATATATATTTTTATATATGAGCCATGGAAATTAGTTATTGGCATTGTTCGCGTTGAATTGCTGGCCAACGAAACAATGCAGCTAATTTTTTAACGTGAAGTTAAATGGTTAATAGAAATAGTCATAAGAGATAATGCTATTTTTGGATTAAAATTTAAACAAAATAGAATATTTGAAATGATATATCGGAGGGATTGTCGCTTTCAATTTCATATTAAAATATTGTAAACTTTATTAAAGAATCGATAAATATAGCACTTAAGAAATAAAGAAAGAATAATAAATTGTATGCCATATCTAGTCTAGGTTTCCTTTGCAATATTTTTAACATAAATAAATTTTGACAATGTTAATTCCTTCCATTAATTTTCTATACAATTAAAGCGTGTACTCCCAAGATTGTTTTAATTATCATAAACATTTTTTGTGAATTTTATCCCACAAAATTCCTTTGTCATTTATTTTCATTTCCGTTCCATTCCAATACATTCCTCGATTCGATTCTTATCAATTTGTTCCCCGAATTCCCCATAATCTTCATTCTTTAAAAGTCTTAAAAAACTTGATATTGTCTATCAAAAATATCAATTTTAATCTATAGGGTTTCTTTTTTTCTTAACTAAAACTTAAGATATATAATTTTTTTTCTATTCTCTATTCATTTGTTCCTTATTAGTTAAACCGTTATCCCATTTCTGTGGGTTCCATGCCATTGCATTGCTTGATTCTTATAATTTTTCACTCTTTTTTCTATTATTTTTTTTACACTTTTTTTCCATCTGTCCCATTTGATGCGTGACATTCGTGACTTTTGCAGAATTACCCCCAGACCCCCCTTGTTCCCGCCATTTGTGGACTAATCCCACCTGTTTCAGTGTTCCATTTGTCCATTGCCAACTAGAAAAAAAACCATAAAAATGCATAGGAGGCAGTCCGAATGGTTGCAAATCGGCGGAAAAAAGTAATAATAAAACAAAAAGAAAAACTGAAAACAATCAACAGGCTAACAGGAGGAGGAGGAGGAGGAGGAGGCGGGCGAAGAAGCAGCAGAAGAAGCTGTTGCTTTTGTGGCAGTAGAAATAGCTTTGAAAGTGGCACAAAGTAATTTTAATGCTGAATGGAGCGTAAAGTTGTTCGACTGCAATTGCAATGGATTTTTTTCTTTCTGTTTTTTTGTACGTTTCTGTGCCTGTTATTTCTTCTTTTTGTTTTTTGTTTTTTGGCCAACAAAAGAAGCAGAAATCCAAAATTAAAACGAAGTGCAATTATATTTGACACTGTGCGCCGCGCTTACAAAATCGGAATTTTTATGGCGCGAAATCAGAATGGGAATCACTTTGCATAATGCATAAAAGGCCGCATCAAAGACCATCTCCAAATTGATCGTAAAATGCTTAAGTTTATTAATAAAGCCACCCGATCGGATCGATATATATATATGAATATATTTGCATGAGAAAGCGCAGATCGACGAAGATCGGAAAGACGAAAGAGGAGAGTTCGATGGTGAGGTAATAGGCCGAAAGAAATGCTTAAATTAAGCTTACACACTTCGATGGCTGTGACAAATGGGAGACCCAAAAAACAAACACACATATTGGTCAATAGATGGAATTAGAGATGTGCATTAATCGATATGGTTTATCGAAAATAATATTGCTCTCAAAATCAGATTGAAAATTGTGTAATTCTTGATAATTTCGTTATTAAATTTTCCTTTTTTCCGATGGATTAAACAGCATATAGATTTATCGCACATTTATTGCTACATTTAAATATCAAGGTTTATCGATTATCGTAAAATATCGTAAATCCTGGTATATTATCGATTTTTCATGATAATTTCATTATTCAAATTTCATGTTTTCCGATGGATTAAACAGCATATAGATTTATCGCACATTTATTGATACATTTAAATATCAAGTTATATTGATTATCGTAAAATATCGTAAATCCTGATAGATTATCGATAAACATAAAATCAAAGTTATTTTATTTGACTTTTCCCAAAATAAATTAAGAACAATATCTATTTATATCACATTTATTGCTGTATAAAAATACCGATTTAGTCATTTATCGATTTCCTCCTTATATATCAATCACAGCATCGATATATTGCTATTTTCTACCATCCCTAAAATGAATCCCCAGCCTTATCGAATCTGTAACTAATTTCTGTGTGTAAAGTGCATTGCTAGGCGGCGTGGGACCCAAAAAAATATGTTACCTGCATTCGTTTGGGGGGAGAGTTACCTCATCCACTGCATCTTAGTAGCTTCAAGACGATGATTAAGCTGATGAGAGGTACATAGTAGTATGCAGGTGACTCGCAACCGGTTTTTTCTGTAGCTCAAAAATTGATTAGTCTTTAAAATAAAAATTGGAATTTAAAGTATTACAAATCTTAATTGAGATTAAAACCTTTCAAGTCTGATTTCGATCAGAAAATTCCAAAGAAGAGTCAACCAATTTCGTTTATAAATATTTAAGCGGCATACAATTGTGATTCCAATTCCATCAAGATTAGAGTCTTGGAAACGGAACTGGTTTTATTTTTGGACAAGGGAGAATGACCCAATTTAGATGTTGGCTTCTATAGGTTTCTAATTAGCTGTCTGTCTGTGTGTGTTTCATTAACACTTTCGACCTTAAACTTTCTGATCTGACAAGAGATATATGTAGTATTAGATACCTATGAACCCACTCTGCATTTAATAACAAGAATTTCTATATTTATGGATCGCAATAATGCTGTCATCTTGGAGACTTGGAGTGCCATCATCGCAATCAACGCCCGCCCGCGCTTAGCTCACCGATGATCTAATCTTTGGCGATGGGAGAAGTTGAAGAAAAAAGCGGCGACGGAAAAAGTGCTTTACATCGGTGAACTTGAAAAACATAAAGACTTGAACTGAAATTGCTTACGAAAAGAAGGGGGTTTATTTTCGGAGAGGGTGGCAGAGAGACAATGCTGCCACAGACTCCACGGAAAACGGAGCGGAGCTTGAACAAAAGGGGAAGAGATGGTATGAAGATTGCTGTGGTTATTGTTGTTTTGCTTAAAAAGTTCATTGCTCTCTTGGTGAAAAATCGCTGACTGTTTATTGCTGTTATTTGTTGTCAGTGTCATTGTTGCCATTTTGTTGGTATTTTGTTGTTATTTTGTTGTTATTTTGTTGCTTTCCTCTTCTCTCTCTCGCCTCTAATTTGGGCATCTCTGAAAAGTAGTTGTTATTTCTGCAAGCCGGCGAGACCACCACCTTGAAAAATTGCAATTCAATGACTCGAGAAATTCGCCACAAAGTTCAGGTGGAAGCGAAAAGGAAAGTGTGATGAAAATGCAGTGAAATGTTTAATACAAATAAGTACTATAGTTTAAACTTTAAGAAACTAAACGCAATGTTTTTGAAGATAAATCATTAACAGCTTACCTACTTTTATTCCAAATAAATATAGATTTTAATAGAATAAAAAGAAAAAACTTTTTTAAATACAATGAATTTTCTAAATATAAATATAAATATACTTTAAGTAAAATGTATTGCCTTTTGGCCTTCTACTAACTATTTGTAATGCAGCTAAAAACATGGCCAATATCAAAGCTGAATGCAATGGCACTCTCATGTTGCTTTTTTAGGCCAAAACGTAGTGGCCAGGAACGAGTGGCGCTGGCTGGCGCATGCCAAGGCATAAGATTATAAACAAAAGACACAACAGAAAGCTGAAAATAAAAACAGAAAAAAAACAAGAAACACTAAAAACCCAAAACACGAATTATTGAAATTCATGCCACCTACACGAGAGACTCGCGCCAAAAACCAAACCCCAAAAACAAAAAGATTTTTGCATATTTTCACCTTTTACAAAAAAAAAAAAAGGCAAATGAATCGATGATGGCTTAGCCATCTCATGGTATTTAGGCCAACACTGACTCTGGCCAAAAATTAGCACTCGAAGTGCTCTGTAGAAATGTGTTAAGGCGCGGCAGAAAACTCGAACTCGATCGCACCTGAACACGAAATGCCAACTCGGACTCGGACTCTGCTTTTTTTATTTTTTCTCTTATTTTGAGGTGCAAATTAATTGGGGCTACACTCGGGCTCGGGCCAGCTTTTCTTTGGCTCATTGTTTTGTTTTTTTGTTTTGTTTTTCTGTTGGCTCTTTGCCTTGTTTCTTATTTCTTCGATCGATTCTTCAATTATGGCAATTAGCCAACGAATTTTCGCTTTGCATGTGGAAAATCAGCGGCTGAAAAGGCCAAGCCCGAATTGGATTCAGTTTCGTTTCGGTTTCAAGCCTCAATATATATCGAATATCAGCAGCAAACTACCCCTTCTCTGCCCCCTCACATTTATCGCTTGGTTGCATTTGAACTTTTTTCTTGTTTTTTCCTTTGCTTTTCTTCCAACTAATTTTCGCCCATTTCGCCATTTAAGGCGGTGTTTATTTCAGTTATTTTTTGTTTTGTTTTTCTTGTTTTCTTCACTGAGTGGGTCGGGCATTGATCTATGGGTTTTGGATGATACACGAAAAAATAATAAGGAGAAAGAGTGGTACAAGAAACGGAGGAGGTTGGGCCTTAACGCTAGTGTGGATGTGGATGTGGATTCCCCAAGGTTTGTGGATGTGCAATGAAAAATATATTAGTTTGAGAGGCATTCAGGCATTTAGAGAGCTACAAGTTCGTTGACCAACATTGTCTTGCTTTAGGTATAAACATATAGATTGCACAATAAATATAAATAATAACTAAAAATAAAGCTTAGGAAAAATATTTAGCAAGTTATTAAGAACCTGTATTAATAGTTTTCTTTATTATTAATAAGCTCTATATTTTTATAAACTTAAATTTATATAATAACAAGGAAGCTAATTTCGGGAAGTCAAAGTTTATATACTCTTGCATAAAAATTGATCATAACTCAGCCAAAAATTCATTTATTTCAGTTCGGAAAGCTTCCCCAAGCTAAAAACAAGTTTAAAAAATTAGCATTATAAACTAAAAATTTTTCAATTTAAAATTTTTTATGTTTTTTTTTCTTTACAATTTTTGACGATAAAATTTTGAAAAAATGTAAATTTTTTTTCGTCCAAACATGACTAGATTGCCTGTTAATGCTGATCAAGAATATATATGATTTATTAAGTGTTGCAAAGCAAACTAAGAGTTTCTCATATTAATGATTTACCAACACTAAAGACTGCTTACCCGCATAAATAACGAAACATAAACACAAGAATAAAAATTAAAAAGATAAATAACTCAACATAAACATAAGAATACAAATTAAAAAGAAATTTCTTTTGTAGGGTTGCAAAGCAAACTGTGAGTAAAGCAGTTCTTATGGCTTACCAACACTATGTATTGCTGCTTTAAAAAATATATAATATTTCAGGAAACAATCAAGCAACACCGTTAAGACTCTACACATTTAGGAATTACCTAAGCTCTTACTCCACATATAAATACTTAACTGCAAAACAAAATCAAATTTCTGTTAATTTTTTTTGGCAAGTTAGCAGCACTTTTTAGTGAATTGCATAACACTATAGTGGCGGGGCAAGCCACACCTCCTCCTCCTGCTCCTCCTCCACCTCCTCCGTTAGACGAGCGAAGCTTCCACACACGAAAATGACTCAATTTATCCACGTAATTTGATCCGTACCCCCCGCTTCCCCCGCTGGGTGAATCGGCTCGAATCATTAATCACAAGAGAGACCTCCAGACATTTAACAAACTGCATTCATAATCGGGCCTCCGGACAGGTTGAGCTTCAGCTTCAGCTCAGCTCTGCTTGGGCCCATGCTGCGTATACGTAATGTCAGCGCCCGTACAGTGCCCGCCATATGGATATCGATCTCACGCCGCTGCCTGACATATTTGGGTTGAATGTTAACAGAAAAAATAAATAGTAAAAAGACGAAACAAAAAATAGCAAACAAAACTCGCAGCTTATGAATGCCTGACCACAGCAAAAATCAGCAAATGTCGCAATTAACATATTTCTCATGTGTGCAAGTACGAGTGCACACCGATTCGTATTCGTATTTGTTATTATTTTTTTGCGTAGAGGTTTTTAAATGTTTATAAAAGGTTTTTAAAGGGGTCTGTCAGAGCGAAGAACAATGGAATTTAGCATGGAATTAATAGTAATAGTAAGAGTTTCTGCAAAACTATGCCACAATCCCCTGAGTACGCCCCTGTCCACCTGACATTGTCTCAAAAATGCCACAGGTTGCGTGCGTGTGTGTTTGTGAGTAAAGCAAGAAACAAAAGCGTTTGTTCAAGTGATTAGCCCAACCCTGAAAAATGTGTGCTTTTTTTTGCTGTATTTTTGGACCAACCCCTTTGAGAAACATTTAAAAAATTTGCGACTAAAAGGTGAGGAGAGCATGGATTACACGAACCTATGACGGGGTCACAGTTAGCGATGACAGAATATATCGAATTTGTAGCGATATAAATTCGATAAAACTGGCTTTTTGGATTATCACTTAGCGGACAGTCCTTTCTTAAGCTGACAACTTTGAAGGTATTCTTGAAATTTCTATCTGTAAAAAACAAGAGAATGAATCATTTACTATATAAACTTGTGATCAGTTAGCTTTATACTTGCCTGACTATAATTGATAGGTTGTACTCCATACAACTGACGGACAACTCCCTTGGGCGGACAACTCTTAAAAAATCTTCTAAATAACTAAGAAAAATAATAGCAAAACTTATTATTCAACTAAAATATAAGTTAATCCTTCAAGTACTATCAAAAAAAGCCTTACACTTTAGCAGTTATCATAAACCTGAATACAAGTTACTACTAGATATATATCTATAGCCTCCAACTAAGCATATATCTTCCGCTTTTTGCGCGCCATCCTCCAGAGCCAAACAACAAACAAACAAAGATTTGTTTTATGTGACATTTCAATTAGCGCAGTGTCAAGACCTGACATCAGCATAAAAACACAGTTCAACTATTGTTGAATCACGGCCCCAAGTCAGCGCCACAGCGCCACAGCGCAGACAATAGACAGATAAACATTAAAAGATATATGCAGATATAGGCAGATATATAGGCAAGCAAATACCGTAGATTTACAGTCACAGTGCTTGGACGATAATAAGAGCTGATCGCTGGCAATCACTGCTGGTACAGTCACCTGCTAATCACGGTGCCCGAGCGCCGGCACGTTCGTAGCATTCCGAGCATTCCATTTAATTACAGGCAACCCCCCCGCTGCGAGTGCGTTGATATTGATCAGATTGGAGAGCGCACTTAAATGATTGAGTTGATTGAATGATTGCGCGGCGATTTGGGTCAGGCCACGGTCTCCAACTTGGACTCTCGGACAACGACCGTTTTGCTGGCCATTAGAACTGTCCAGTTGACATAACCAATGGTTAGCCATTAGAGCCAACTTGCGCAACGCCAAGAGTCTAGAGCCAAGCACTTGGTGTGCTGCTGATGCAACACTTGAAAGACTAAGCTCGCCAGCGAACTTGCAGCTTTGATCTTGTACATATCTTAATTAAAGTTTGATCTGTTAGATCTTTAATAGTTTCTTTAGTAAATCCTACAAATTGCTGCATTTACGCCCCTTAAGTTTTCACCAAGCTTCCACTTATCGTTCGCTGACTTTCGTTGGCACTTTGTTTAGTTTTCTTTGGTTTTTGTTTTGTTTGTTCCGCCGTTTTGTTTGTCTAATTACGCAACTTGTCGACGGATGGCGGATGCCAGTGTGTGCCGCTGCATTTTGTGGTTTGACCAAAAAGCGTTTCCAATTCCGTTCAACGTTGGAAGTTGGAAGCCCAAAAGCAGCAACCACATCCACCACATGCATCGCAGTGCAACAAAAATTATGGCAAGCCCATTTCCGCGTGTCAACAAACTTCTGCCTTTGGGTGAAATTTTGTTTGTAAAAGCTAGGCAGGAGGTGGAGCCACCGGAACCTAAGAAAGTGTCCGCTCGAGTAACTGCATATATGCACAGTAAGAAAATTAGCTTTACATTTTGATAAAGTAATGGAAGAATGCATAAGTAGAGAGTAAAAAACATACTGTATCATTCAAGGGAGGCTTGGTTTACTACAAAAGCAAGCTCAGTCTCACAAAATGCAGAACTCAATGGGTTGTTTGTTTAAGCTAGAACAGCATCCAAAGAGCACAACAGATTCTCAGCTTTTCTTCAAATTCTTCTTAGAAATTTAGCAAACTCAAATGGCGCCCGAGCAGGGTCTCAAGTTCCCAACAAAAACCCATTCAAGGACTAAACACTGACCCCTTGGATCAGCCATTAAATCTCAGCTCCAAAGCTAGTATTATTTCGTGCACTGTAACCCGAGGAGGGATGGACGAAAGTCGGCTGGCTGAAAGACTGAACTGAAGACTGAAGAAGCCCTGGCATAGATCATGGATGGATTGCAGTGTTCGCTGTTCAAACTTTTACTTGTGCTCATCCGCCTTCGCCTCTTCTGGAGGGTATATACATATATAATGTTGATATAGGGGGATCCCTCAACGCGTGCAGTGAAAACCCGAGAAGCACGTAGACATAATTTATTGCCAAATGCATGGTAGACTCGCGCTGGACACGCCTCGCTGGCCACGTTCGTGTGTCGTGCCCCGTTCGAGCGTCATAGATACAGAGATACTATATATATAGTATATCTTGGAACTATTTCGATTTCTTCGAGGGCCGACGGGACGTAAATTGTTGTTAAAAAAAAATCCATCGAAAAATGTGCAGTAATTAAAGCATTTTGAAGGTATAATGTATGAAATGAAAAGAAAGAGAAAGAGAAGCAACAGTGGAAGGCAAGCGTAAAGTTGTTACTCGATGCGTCGGCAGCTAACGAGTCTTAATTAAAGTGAAAATGCCAAAAGATCGACATGGATATGGCTATGGATATCCATATCTATAACTATATCTATATGCACATTGTGTTGCAAAGTGCAGTCAGTAGTCAGTGTCTGGTGTCTGGTTACCCAACAAGCGACAGGGTGATGAAACCAGGCCCTGGGAGACAAGAGGAATCCGTGTCCGAGAAAGGTCTCTGTCTTTAAGAGAGCCTGTTCAAGAAAGTATGAGTATGCTTATGATTTGGGTGGAAAAAGGAGATTAGTATTGAGGACAATCCCTAACCTTCTAAATTTATTTTAGGAACTTTATCTGCAAAGACTTTGGTTAAGAAAGCGGTTTTGTCCGTTCAAGAGGGAGTGTTTTGTCCGCTCAAGAGGGAGTGTTTTGTCCGCTCAAGAGGGAGTGTATTGTCCGCTCAACAGGGAGTTTTTTGTCCGTTTAAGGAAATTTTATTTATAGTAAAAATGTATACATAATATATTGCAAGTAGGACACACTCACCATAGTCTCAGTTGATATTTTCCCATAGCCTGTGACATTGTCCGCTCAAGAGAGAGTGTTTGTCCGTTCGAGAGAGCTCCCATCAAGCTGTTACAACTAGGAAATCCGCTTAGCTTAGAGCACATTCGTAAATGCATAAGCTTCAAGTCAAATTAATAAAAATTAAATAAATATAAATAAATAAGAATATAAAGCAAACTCAGGCTTACTTCCCCAAGTTCTCATTAACATATTCCACTAACCTTTGCTCTCCTTTGTCTCCTCTCTTCCCCTTATCCACAGCAATGTCATAATGGAGCCAATGACCATGCTGGTGTTGGCCTTCCAGCTGCTGGCGCTCTTCTCGATCGCCGGCGCGCTGCTCATCTATCTGATCTGCAAGGTGCGCGAGGACAGTGCCGCGGCCAGTGCCGCTGAGGCGCAACCCAGTCGTGTGGTCCTGGTGACCAGTGCGGATACCGCTCTTGGCCTGCAGCTGTGCACGCATTTGGCCAACAAGGGATGCCGCGTCTTTGCTGGCATGAAGGAGGCCCATGATTCGCTGCCAGCCAAGCTGCTCTGCGGCTGGATGAAGATCCGGGAATATAGCGAAGAGCCCATTGCTGGGACCATAATACCGATGCGTCTCGATGTCACCCGCGAGGATGTGCTGCGCGAGGCGACGGTTGCGATGGGTGCCCACCTCAATGCCGATGAGCGTGGCATTGCGGCGGTTATCAACACCAGCGGCAGTGTGTTCCGCGGCAAAGTCGAGTCCCAGGACGTGCAGCAGTGGGAGCATATGCTGAAGACCAACATTTTGGGCACTTTGCGGGTGGCCAAGGCCTTTGTGGGCTTCCTGCGTCCCACACGCGGTCGTCTTCTATATCTCGGCGGAGGCGGTGGCGGAGATGCTGGTCACCGCTCGGGCGGCGATGGCCTGGTGGCCTTTAATGCCTCTCGCGTGGCCGTGGACAAGTGCGCCGAGGAGCTGCGCAAGGAGTTGCAGCCGTATGGCGTCAGCGTTGTGGCTTTGGACACCTGCGGCATGACGGCCGAGAGCCTCTACAAGGCACCAGTGGCACAGAGTGAGTTTCCTGCAAATAAAAGTGTTTTAAAAATAAAAATTTAATGAATTTATATTGCAGCCATGTCGGCCACGGCGGGCGCACCCACCCAGTACACGGCGGACGTCCTGAGTCCGGGCGCTCTGCAGGTGATCGAGCGGGCGTTGTGGGACTTTGCGCCGCAGCAACGCTATCCTTTGCTGAGCCACAACAAGTACCAATTCACGTTGCCATGCCGCTCCTCGCTGCGTCTCCAGCGGCCCTCGGCAGCCGCTGTTCCCTCATCCGAGGCGTCCGCTGCCACGCAATCGGTTTGAGGACGATGCTGCCCGTTTGCTGCCTGCTGCCTGCTCCTGTTGCTTCCCCATGCTTTCTGTATATACGCCCCCGAATCCCCCGACTCCCCGCCTTCCTGCTGCACCTGCTCCTTGCTATCCGGGACCCGCTCTGCTCTTAATCCTTTTCCCGCCAAAAAACAAAACAAAAAGCGCGTGCGGCGGCTATTGGCAAAATTATTTTGTTTCTTCTTCCTCCTTTTGTCAGGAAGAATGACGTTTTTATAATATTATTTTATACTCATTTTTTGTACACACAAACACACACACTGCTCTACGTAATGTTACGAAATTTTGACAAAAAAAAAATAAAAACTTTTGTGCTAATCAAAAAAAAATATTAAGAGCGACAGGAAGGTTCTGTTGGTTTATCTCTTACGGAGGAATGTATGGATGAAGACAGCTCACTGGAAATAGTCTTCTGGCAGTATTTCAGCACTAATTTTTTAGTAAATCGTCAAAATTTTGAACAAAATAAAACTTTTGCCGCTTCAACTAGGAATGGCCACAAACGCAGCTTACATATTATTTCCAAGCTTAAATCGATTGATATCGGAGATTTGCCAGCTCTGGTAGCAGCTAAATTAGGTGTGTGTACACTGCTCACTGCTGGTCGTCGTTAGTAATTGCTGCTCTCTTTTCGCTCTTTGAGAGAGACCAGTGCTAGAAAGAGATAGCAACAGCAATACTGTCTCTAAACGAAAGCAGTTCTCAGCTTAAGACCACCTTATATTGTTCCACCATGGCAAAGCTAAATTTTAGCTTAAATTAATTAATAAAATGAAAATGAATCTAGATAATAATGGTTAAAAGAATCCCAATGGCTTAACCTTCTCGTTGTCATATACCTTATAGGTTTATTTATTTACACTAGAACCACCTTGTATTGTTTTACTATGGCAACTCCAAATTAGGTGTGTGCACACTGCTCACTGCAGGTCGTCGTTAGCATTTGCTGCTCTCTTTTCGCTGTTTAAAAGAGAACAGTGCTAGAAAGAGATAGCAACAGCAGTAACGTTACCGAACGAGAGAAGTTCTGAGTTTAGGACCACCTTGTACTGTTTCACCATGGCAAAGCTAAATTAGGTGTGGACACACTGCTCTTTCGCCGGTTTATTAAAAAATAACAAAATTAAAGCTAAACTTGAGCTTAAATTAATAAATAAAATGAAAAAGAAACCAGATAATGAGTAACTTGCAACTGCTTAACCTTTTTGTAGTCATATAGCTATTAGGTTTTATTTATTTACACTACACTTCGAACAGTAAAAAAAAAACAACAAAGCTCCCATTTTCGGGAATTACTTGGCCTGCTGCTGCTGGCCCTGGGCCTGGGCCTTTGTGCGCTCCTCCAGCGGATCGTAGCCGGTGGCCATCTTCTCCTTGAACTGCTCGTAGGTGCGCTTGCGATCGAAATGCTTCACCCATTGGCCGGGACACGATTGCTCGAAGGCCTTGCGCAGGCTCTGGCAGGCGCTGGGCACCTTTTCGCCGCTGGTGGAGCTATGCTTGGGCGCATGCTGGTCCAGGCACTTCCAGTACTCGTCGCGGTTAGTCCAGCACTTGGCGCGCTCCGCCTTGTCCGGGAAACTCATCGCTCAGTCAGTCCGTCGCCGGCCAGAGGTGCTTCTTAAGTCTGTTTTTGGTTTCTTATTCTGCTGTTTCGGTTTCCTTGAGGGCTTTATCGGCGGGGTTTGAACAGAATTTTATTTACTTAAGCCGCTATAAATAATTAAAAAAGGCTTTAATGTTGTTTAATTCAATAAATTAAGTGCAAGAAACCAACCTCAAAAAATTACAAAACAAAAAATCAGCTGCTTGTTATCGATTTCGATAAGGATTATCGATAATTCAAAAACTTTGGTATATTTACTTACATAAATTGGTATTTTTGGTGGTATTATTGATGTATTTAAATGCGGTCCCACTGCTTCCCGCCAAAATCCCGCGTACGGCGTGCAATTTGTGGAATTTCGAGTTTTGTTTGCGTTTGTGTTTGCTTTTGAACAGACAGAAGAGCTGTCTTTTCATTGATTCCCTCTGCCAGCTGCCCATATAGAAGGTACTAACAACAATAATGGCCCACGACGGGGAGCAGTTCATCAAGGATATCCAGCGGGAGTATGTGGACTTTCTGGACGACGAGGAGGACCAAGGCATCTATGCGGGTCACGTCAAGGACATGATAGCGGAGAAGAGCAAGCGCCTGATCGTGAATGTCAACGATTTGAAGCGCAAGAATCCGCAGCGAGCGATGGGCCTCCTGAGCAACACCGCCGACGAGCAGCTGGCCTTCGGGCGTGCCCTCAAGGAGTACGCCTCGACGGTGGATCCCAGCTATGCCAAGATGCACGAAGATCTCTTCGTTGGCTTCGAGGGATGCTTCGGCAATCGGCATGTGACGCCGCGCAGCCTCACCTCCATCTATCTGGGGAACATGGTCTGCGTGGAGGGCATCGTGACGAAGGTCTCCCTCATCCGGCCCAAGGTGGTGCGCAGCGTCCATTACTGTCCCAATACGCGCAAGGTGATGGAGCGCAAGTACACGGATCTCACCTCCTTCGAGGCCATACCCTCGGGCGCTGCCTATCCCACCAAGGATGAGGATGGCAATCTTCTCGAAACGGAGTACGGCTTGTCCGTCTACAAGGATCACCAGACGCTGACCATACAGGAGATGCCGGAGAAGGCGCCGGCGGGACAGCTTCCACGTTCCGTAGACATTGTCTGCGACGATGACCTTGTGGATCGCTGCAAGCCCGGCGATCGGGTCCAGATCGTGGGCAGCTATCGCTGTCTGCCTGGCAAACGTGGCGGCTACACATCGGGCACCTTCCGCACCGTCCTGCTGGCGAACAATATTTCGCTGCTGAGCAAGGAGAGCAATCTGGATATATCGCGCGAGGACATTATGCTCTGCAAGAAGCTGGCCAAGAACAATGATATCTTCGAGCTGCTCAGCAAGAGCCTGGCCCCGTCCATACACGGGCATGCGTACGTGAAGCAGGCCATCTTGTGCCTGCTCCTTGGAGGCGTGGAGAAGCTCCTGCCCAATGGCACGCGTCTGCGTGGCGACATCAATGTCTTGCTCATCGGTGATCCCTCGGTGGCCAAGTCCCAGCTGCTGCGCTACGTTTTGAACACGGCACCGCGTGCCATACCCACCACGGGTCGTGGCTCGAGCGGTGTGGGTCTCACGGCGGCGGTGACCACGGATCAGGAGACGGGAGAGCGACGACTGGAGGCTGGGGCCATGGTTCTGGCGGATCGCGGCGTTGTCTGCATCGATGAGTTTGACAAGATGAGCGACATTGATCGCACGGCCATCCATGAGGTGATGGAGCAGGGACGTGTGACCATATCCAAGGCGGGCATCCATGCCTCCCTCAATGCGCGCTGCTCGGTGCTGGCCGCCGCCAATCCGGTCTACGGCAGGGTGAGTCCTTAATCCTGCTAAATTCTAGAGGATTCTAATGGTTTTTCCTTTCTCTTTTTCAGTACGATCAGTACAAGACTCCAATGGAGAACATTGGGCTGCAGGACTCGCTGCTGTCGCGTTTCGATCTGCTATTCGTCATGCTGGATGTGATTGACAGCGATGTGGACCAGATGATATCCGATCATGTGGTGCGCATGCATCGCTATCGCAATCCCAAGGAGGCCGACGGCGAGCCTCTCTCCATGGGCAGTTCCTATGCCGATTCCCTGGCCTTTGTCTCGAGGAATGATGAGGTAAGTACTTACATTTCAAGGATAAACTATGATTTATAAATATTTTACCCCTTTTTCCTGCTCTCCTTAGAAAAAGGACACCGAGGTTTATGAGAAATATGATGCCTTGCTTCATGGCAAATCCCGGCAGCGTCACGAGAAGATCCTCTCCGTGGAATTTATGCGAAAGTACATTCACATTGCCAAGTGCATGAAGCCCAAGCTGGGGGAGCAGGCCTGCGAGGCGATTGCCAATGAGTACAGTCGCCTGCGTTCCCAGGAAGCGGTCGAGACAGATGTGGCACGCACTCAACCGATCACGGCCCGTACTTTGGAGACACTCATTCGTTTGTCCACTGCCCATGCCCGGGCACGCATGTCCAAGACGGTGACCATCGATGATGCCCATGCGGCCATTGAGCTCGTCCAGTTTGCTTACTTTAAGAAGGTTTTGGAGAAGGAGCGCGGCAAGCGTCGCCGCAACAGTGGCGCCTCCGACGAGGAGGAGGATGAGGATACTGCTGCAGGTAACACCCATCGGTCGCCATCGCGCCGAAGCAAGCGCACCCGCGTCGAGGTGCCGGGCGCGGATAGCGATGAAGAGGATATTGAGACACCGCAGCCAGATGCCGGTGACTTGACGCGCCGCGAGACACGTAGATCTCTGCCTGCCCAGAAGAAGGCCGCCGCCTCCGGCTCCGCCACCTCCAGCGAGGAACAGTCCTTGGCGTCGACGCCAGCCACCATCAGCGATGCTCGGTTGGGCGGTTTCAAGAACAACTTGCAGCGCCTGTTCCGCGAGGCACGCGAGCAGAGCCTGCCGCTTGCCAGGATCACCACGGCCATTAACGATGGCAACTCGGAGCCCTTCAGCGGCGGCGAAATTGAGGCTGCCGTTCATCGCATGACCGAGGATAACCAAATCATGGTCGCCGACGACATTGTCTTTCTCATCTAAGCCAAGCATTCCACGCATCAGCATCGAGGAGCATCTTCTGTATCTCCATCGCCATCAATCTCATCATTTATCTATTACCTATTATCCATTGTATCGGCTAAGTTATATATTTTTGTTCATCATTTTTGTAATAAAAGTATTGCAATTCCCTTGCTAAATTCTTATGATTTTGATTCTCAACTTTGCCTGGGATTTATAATCAGGAGAGCGAAAATATCTTGTAAGTTTCATTCGGTAGCGAACGAGAGAGTTACTGCGAGAAGAGAGCTGAAGAGAGCTTCGTATTTCTGCTCTCACTTCGATTAACAATTATCAAAATCACAAGAGAGAGTTACTGCGAGAAGAGAGCTTCGTATTTTTGCTCTCTCTTCGATTACAAATGAGCAAAATTACCAGAGAGAGTTATTGCGAGAGAGAGAGAGAGTTACTGCAAGTAGAGAGCTTCGAATTTTTGCTCTCTCTTTGATTAGAAATGAGCAAAATCACCAGAGAAACCACAATAGTATAAAAAAGGACGGATATTTAACAATGAATTTAATTAAAGAGATTAATAACTTGTAATAATCTATTTTTTTGATATATTTTTTAGTTTTATTTTTTTTTTAATATATTTACGCTCTTTCAAGATCCTAAGAAACCCCTTGATAAAGTAACAACACAATTATTAAGGTATTTTAGATATTTATAACTTTTCTTATATATTTGAGACAGTCATAGACATACATACATATAAACATTAATTTTAGGTTTCACAAGAAAATATTTTCAAGAAGACACATGATTTAAATCAAAGAGAACAGAAACAGAACTGGCTTTTGAATCACAAATTGGTCCAACAACCTCGAAGATACCTTTTGCAGAGCTCGCAAAAAACTGTATTTGATCTTTTAAAGAGAGTAAAAAGTAAACTCTCACTGAAAACGCTCTCAAAAAGAGAAATATACGAATTAATTCAGGAAACGAGAAAAGCGAGCACTGATTTTTTCGGTTTTATGAATAATTTTATGACTTAATATTGAAGAAAATTCGCATTTTAAAGAGAGAGTTAAGATAGTTATTTCTTATGTGAGACAGTCAGCAGATGAGAGACTTGTGAGCATTTTTGTTGGCATTTTAAGAATTTAATTTGAGAAAGATATAGAAAATATATATTGCATCGTTTTTATATTTAATACTTGGCTTGGATTAATATTTATCGCTCTCTTTCTCTCTCTCTCTCTCTATCGCTTTTGTGACGGTCTTGCGTCTCTTCCGTTTTCGGAGAGACAAAATGTGAAACTCTCTCAGAGTGTTTAGCTGCACAAAGATTCCTCATATCTCTCTCTTTTGCTTTTGTGACACTTTTTTCTGTTGCAAAGCTCTCTCAGAGAGAGAGAGAGAAAAATAGGAAAAGAAGAAAAAGATAGAAGAGAGTCGCTCTGAGAGACTTTTTTCTTTACAATTGTTTTCCTTGAAAATTTTTAATTGAAACTAGAAATGAGAACAAATTAAACTAGAAACGGATATAGCGACTAATCTCCGATTAAAACTTATATACACTGATAAGGAGCACCTTGGCAAGGAGCAAGGATCGCCAACACACACATTTACACACACTCGCACACACACAGCCACACACTCATATCCACACACAGTCACAAAATTTAGCTAGACAGCCGCAGGCTAGGATCAAAGGTTCACCACATTCTTGAGATCCGACGGCAGCAGTCCCTTCATACACTCGATCTGCGCCCGGATCTGCTGCTGGTGTCCTGGCGTCGCCTCCACTTGACCTTGGCCCTTCTCCGAGTAGAGATTCAGTTTCTGCTTGAGCTTGAGTATCATATCGATGATCTCCACCTCCTGCTTGTCGTGGGCCCAGTGCTCCAGATTAGCCTCCGATAGCGCCTGCAGCTGCAAGTCCTGCAGCGTTAACTGCAGCTCCCGATGCCGGGCCTCGTACCAGCCCCGGAAGTTCGGCGACCGAAAGAAGCGTCTGTACAGTCCCTTCCAGTCGCCCTTGAGGGGAGACGTAAGCTGAGGCCCCGCCGTCTCTAAAGTGGCAAGGAAATCGTCCAGCTTGAAGCTGCTTGCATTTGGCGCCGACTTAAACGGACTGATGTCCTTTTGCAACGGCATCAGCGAGGCCATATAGCGTTCCAGCGGTATCATAAAGCTCTGCGTTAGCTCGAGCAGATGCCGGCGTATGAGCGCGGTCTGTACATGCTCCGGGCGCTTGGTCTTCATGCCCAGCAAAACCTTCTTGATCAGCGCCTTGTCCTTTTTGAGGTAAGGCCTATATTTGCTATGCAGGCCAGCGCTGGAGCTCTCGCCAGCGGCCAGGCCGCTGCCATTTGCGATGCCATTTAGGCTCGAGGTGGATTTGAGGGAACCCGTGGCCACCGATGAGCTGGAGAACGAGGTGGCCGAGGCAATGTTACGAGCGTGCAAATGCTGTTGCTGCTGCAGCATGTTCTTCTGAAAAAAAGAGGGAAATGAGTTATGAAATAGAAAAGGAAGGAAACAGAAGAAGTTAAGGCCAAGAATCCTTAAGGATATGCTCTTCCCTCTTCTCACCTGGTTATCAACCAGCCGCAGCATGTGCGGCCAGGCCTTGAGCAGCTTCACAAAAAACGGATTCGTTACGCCCAGTATGCAGGCGGGCACTGTGGCCGTCGTTGCCTTGCTTTCCTGCGTAAACTCCCGAAACTCGCTGTCGTGAATGGTGAAGTAGGGACGCGCCTCGGCGCAATACTCCAGCGGTGCTATAAGCGCCACCAATGTCTGCACCATATGGGTGCAGTCAGCCGGCGAGGTGCCCACCACAACGATGGGCTCGGCGGTGATGACCAGCTCCCACAGCGTGTAAAGATGCTCCATGACAAAGTCCAGGGAGCGGAAGAGCTCGATTTCGTTGACAGACACTAGGATCTTGGCCGTTGTCGAGGCAATGGCTCGCGGGGATTCCCCCTCTGATGACGATGATGATGTCTCCACTGTGGTTGTCTTCCTGCTGGTGGTGGCACGCGGTATACATATCTGATAGCTGCACTCCAGCAATGGCAGCTGCAGCGTCTGTCCCACGCGCAGCGATGGCCACTGGCGGTTTATCTGCTCGCTGGCCAGCCGGAGAATGTCCGTGCCGGAGCCTTCGGAGTCAAAGTAGAGCGGCGCCAGCTGGCCAAGTATGTCGTAGTAGAGATTGAAGAACGGCAGCCGGGTGATGATGATGAAGCTCTTCTGGAAGTAACCGCGCGGCAGATTCGCATCGCGCTTCTGCCGGAAGTAGACGAAGCCCCAATAATGCGAACCATCTTGCCGCAGGGCCGGTGGGCATTCCGCATTGTAGAGCTGGAGCGTGTCCTGGCCGGTGGCCTTGGTGCAGCGGAAACGCATGTGGAACTTGGTGTCGCCCATGCACCCGGAATTCGAGTCCGGGAAGGCCATGTAGCAGATGTTGCTCACCTCCTGGTCGCTGGGCATGAACACAGGGGGATAGACATGCTCCAGGGCCTGGCCCAGGTTCAGATCGAAGGTGACCACGCAGAAGCAGTGCATCCATTGCGAGAAATTCAGCCAATCGCTGACGCTTGGCTGCGAGTTCGAGTTGGAAACGTCTGTGCTGCGTCGCTGCGCCTGCTCCTTGGCTGCCTGCTCCTGCTCCTCCTTCTCCTCTGCCAGGGTGGGCGCGGAGCTGTCCTTGGTCTCCTTTATCCTGGCATCAGCGCTCATTTTATTTTGTTTTTATTTACTAAAAATCTTGGACTTGGCGACATTGACAACTGTCGTGGGGTTATAGGGATGGGCGATAGTTCACAGACCATTTACAATATATATCGGATGCGTTTGTGTCACGATGCACTTTTATTTTATTTATTTTATTCTTGTTTTCAATTATTTTTGTGTCTATCTACATATTATATTTGTTTTACTCTGTCTTTGGGGTACTAATAAAATGGCAATTTTATTATGTTACTTCTTCCATTAAATTTTATTATATAAAACATTTCCCATCTCTATTTATTGTTTTATTATAAAAAAACTTTCACTTTTTGTTGGGTTTTTATTTTGCACTTTCTCCGGTCGTTGCCAATTTGATGGAACTTGTAACGGTTTGTAATGTTGTATATAAATTAATATATTTAAAATGTATAATTCGAAAAATTATTTTCTTACATATATAAAAGCAGTTTTATTCCTTAAAGAAATTTCCTTTTCTTTGCCCAAAAATAAAAGGTAGTTTAAAGCTCGATTAAAGCTTGATTCTTAATAGAATTATCTGCAAACATATTTATGTAATTATAATTATTGAAAGCTTTTATAAATAAATTATACTTTTGATGGCTTTGGTGTAGTTCCAAAAGAGGGTAATAAATAATTTATGTTCTTCGCATTATTTTCAATAATAATAAATTATAGTTGCGAAAGAATAATAATAAAAAATGCAAACATAAAAAAATAAGCCTTGAATTTCCCTAGCTAACTTACAAGTAACATGTTCGCGTATTTGCTAAAATGCTTATCAAAACATAAAAAATGTTTAAATAATAAACAATATATACAAAAGTTCTGTCTTGCACGAATATAAACATTTCTTTCATAGATTTAAATAATTTTATTTTAAATGTATCATTAATTAAAAATTTTTTATTATAAAATTATCTCTTAATATTTAAATAGCTAAATGTTCCAGAAAAAAGCTAAATGCTCAGATCTGTTCTGATAAGAAAATACCAAACAACCAGGTTTGTTAGTGATGGGTAAAATCATGTTGTCACAATTGTTAGTGATGGGCAATGAGCGCCTTTCGTGTGCTTGGTTTATTTTTAAAAATTGTTCGTCAAAACAAAAACAGCACATCTTGCATATACTTTTTTAAACAACAAATAAAACAATTAGCTTAAATTTGCATGTAATTCCACAAATAGTTACATTATTAATCAATTCATCGAACGAAAATCAAGAGACGATAGAACGCAACGAGTTTCCCGCCCAAATGAGCGGCGTCTGAATTGTTATTATTTTTTGCATAAAAACAAAACAATTGCGAAATGCCGATAGCGTCCTTTAAGTGCGTACGCGAAGTAAGCAGCGAGGATGCGGTGAGTTAGGACCTTATAATTATACAAATACAGATATTTATACCGACAGGAATCACTTCCAGGTCCATGTGGCGGAGAATCTGCTGAAGGAGAGCGCCGGCAAGAAGTGGCGCACCAAATCGGGCAACGAGAAGTCCGCCTACGTGATCCTGGAGTTCCAGGAGCCGCAGCAAATCACAGGCATTGACATTGGCAACGAGCATTCGGCCTTCATCGAAGTGCTGGTCAGTCGCACCGGTTGCCAGACGGATGATTTCCGCGAGCTGCTCCTGTCCAGCTCGTTCATGACTCCCATCGAGAGCAAGAACTCGAGTAACCAGAATCGTGTGCGCTGCTTCAGTAGCCCATCGCTGGACCAGACCGCCCTGCCGGAGAAGTGGAAGCTGCTGAAGATTGTGTGCACGCAGCCCTTCAATCGGCATGTCCAGTATGGCATATCCTTTGTCAAGGTGCACGTGGTGGCGTCAGCTCCGGCTCCAACTCCAACTGCAGCTCCTGCCAAGGTCAAGAGTCTGCTGCCCGAAAGAATGATGCAGTTTGGGGCCTTCAAACTGCGCGAAGAGTCCCCGGACTCGGAGAACGACAGCCAGCTGTCCAGGTTTCAGAGCTGGAAAAAGGAGTCGCACATGAAGCAACAGTCGCAGCAGCAACAGCAGCAGCCTCCGGCAGCTGCCACAACAGCAGCGGCCATTAGGGATACCGGTAACACGGCCCTGAAAAGACTCAGCATTGGCAAGGTCTCCGCCGGTTTGCCCAAACCCTCACCTAACCCGTCGCCTGTTCCAACTTCGTCTGGTGAGGCCAGCGAGGTCAAGCCCTTGGATCGCAATAGAGCTTCATTGCTGTTTGGCGAGGACGACGATGATGATGATGACAATGCTGACCATGGGGATGCCGATGAGCAGAATTCAAAGAAGCGGCGACTGAGCAAGCATCTAGAAGCAGACAAGGATCGCAGGCGGCAGGAGCAGGAGCAGCTGCTTAAGGAGAAGGAACGCAAAAAGGAAAAGTCCAAATCTAGACACTCCCTGGACAAATCCAGCTCAAAAGATAGCAAAACCTCAGGCAAAGAGGTGAAGACAGCCAGAAAAGAAAAGGATAAAGAGAAGACAGAGAGATCCTCATCCAAAGAGAGCAAGCCAGAAGCTAAGCGAGAGGATAAGCATGAGAGCAGATCCAAGCACAGAGATGCCTCTAAGACCAGGGACAGTTCTCGACCTTCCGCCCAAAAGCGACTCTCCTCCTCGCCCACAGACACACCTGCCAAAAAGCCACGGATCAAGGATCAGGATTCGGAACCCATTATCCACTATCGTCCCTTCAATCAGCTGCTCAACGGTGTGGTTCTGGTCATCAGCGGCATACAGGTAAGCAATGTGTCCATTTATAGAAATATTTATTAACTAAATAACTAATTTAAATGATATTTCTCTACAGAATCCCGATCGTGCCGATTTACGCTCAAAGGCCACTGCCTTGGGTGCCAAATACAAAGCGGACTGGGAGCCAGGATGCACTCACCTGATGTAAGTGTCTTAATAAATCCAAATTTCTATTTTTCTAAATATATATGAAACCCATTTCAGTTGCGCCTTTAAGAATACTCCCAAATACAATCAGGTGAAGGGCAAGGGCAAGATTGTGACAAGAAGCTGGATCGAGAAATGCTATAATCTTCGAAAGTATCTTCCCTGGCGTCGCTATGCCCTGGACACCAATGATCTGGGCCAGCCAGAAAGTGACGAGGAGCTGTGCGATGAGGCCAGAAAGCCCAGTTCCCGAAGAGAGTCCAAAGAGGAGCATGGTGAGACCATCAAGGTGACTAACACCTACGATGCAGATCCTAAGGAAAAGAAGAAAATGGTTCAGAATCAAGAAGAAGAGGCTTCCTCGGGCATCGACACGGAAGATGAACTGCAGCGTGTTGCAGATGGTAGGTGCTTCTAAGTATTATTTAATTACATTTTAAATATAAATATTTACTTTAGAGAACCGTAAGAAAAAGGCCAAACATAAAACTCCTGTCAAAGCGAAATCCCAAGATGATATTTACGATGTTAGTACCGAGGAAGAGGATTTTCTTGTGGAGAAAAAGAAGCAGATAGTCGTTGTCGATTGAGTGTCATATTATTTATTCTAATTTCCTTGAATTTCAGAAGGATTCAAGTTAATCTACTTAACTGGAAATATTCCATATATTTAATAACTAATTGTTTTTGTTTTCAAATCTTTCGAGTGCTGGCAGATCCGTAATGACAATGTTTAATAATAAAATATGGTATTTTTGTTTACAGAATTATAATTAAAAGTTATATTAAATAAAACACGAAAACCTTTTGAAAATAGTGTCATCTTTAGAAAACTGGTTTATACCCAGCAAGGATTACAAGGAATTCCCTAACGCTTAGCCTGGCATTTCGAAGTGCCTTCCTTATGCCAAATGTAGGCTACACAAAATGCTGAAAATAAGCTCATATCCTGGGAATTGAGCTAACGAAAATTGAGCTTTTTACAGGAAATTCAACAAAACATTGATAAACTCCAAAAAAAAAAAGGCCTTTTGCAACCCCAAAAACAGGTGGCAAGCAACAGCTGGCTGCCTTTGACAGCTGCGCTCTCTCCGAATATAACGAAGCTTCCTGGCTGACACTTGCGCTGTCACTTGTTTGCAACTGTATAAGGTGGCTTCCCTAGCTTTTTCTCTCCTCAGAGCTCTCTATCCGCTCTCATAAATAACCAGATCCGGCGAGTCTCTTTCGCATTGAGACCACCTTATATGCTTTCACCATGCGCTGTCATTTCCTTGCGCTGGCCTCTCTCTCTCCCCCACACACACACACACACACGTGCGCGAACCAGCAAGCTAACGGTGAAAAGCGCTGCGCTCTCCCATTCACAGTCGTGTGTTTGCTGGCGAGCGAAGAGTAGAGAGCGTCTTTTGGGAGTTAACTAAATCAACGAGATTGTTTATTTATGGTAAATATTAAATAACTTTTACTTTACGTTCTCGCGCTGTGGAACCACTGAGAAATCCTAGGCAACAGCCTTAAAATCCTGGAACCTGGACCACACAAAATACCTGCGAAGCGGAAAAGTTACGGAAAGTGGTTCGTTCGCCTGGCAAATTGGAAAATCGATACGATTGAGCCGTAATTAAAAATATGCTGATAACTTGCCATTTACATTTTTCTTTCTCTTTTCGTAACTCATTATCTGCAGAATACGCTAGTCTCTGCGAAACTAAGCCTTTGAACGCCGCAGGATACACAGGACGAAGAGCACAGTAGAGGAGGAGAGCAGCAGAGCCAAAGGTGAGGTTGGGTCACATTTTGAACTCACACTGAGAAAAAATCCTAATGAAACCGCTTGAGATAAAATAATTCCACCAGAATATATATTTATACATATTTTGGTTTCGTTTTTGGGATTTATTTTAGATTTTTAAAGGAAAATTTTTGGATTGTTAATCGAATTTGTTTAGTTTTTAAAAGAACTAAAGAGTGTTTTTTCCGGATTCCCTAAATAAATATTTAAATTAAATCAGTAAAAAAAAGGTACTAATAGTATGAATGTTTTATTTTACTTTTTTCGATATTATTGCTTTGATTTATATCGATTTATTGTAAAGTATACAACTATCGCAATTCAAAAATATCGGTTTACTTATAGACTCTTGCGAAAGAACGACTGATTTACTTAATTTAAACAGGAATAAACCTATACAAAATATATATATATATTAATTCCATATCACATATCATCATTTTCAATCCCCAGCGATTTAAAATATATTTTTATATTACTATAATCCCCATGATTTCTAACAAGTGTTCCAATTCCTTCACAGATCACCCATTTTGCCATCTAGTTAGGAAGCGGGCACCAATCTTCGATCAAGAACATGGGTAACGAGACCTCCCTGCCCATGGACATGTGCTCCAACTTCGATGCGGACGAGATCCGGCGGCTGGGCAAGCGTTTCCGCAAACTGGATCTGGACAACTCCGGAGCGCTGAGCATAGATGAGTTCATGTCGCTGCCGGAACTGCAGCAGAATCCGTTGGTGCAGCGCGTCATCGACATCTTCGATGCCGATGGCAATGGCGAGGTGGACTTCAAGGAGTTCATCCAGGGCGTCTCGCAGTTCAGTGTGCGCGGCGATAAGCTGTCGAAGCTGCGCTTCGCGTTCCGCATCTATGACATGGACAACGATGGCTACATCTCCAACGGGGAGCTCTTCCAGGTGCTCAAGATGATGGTGGGCAACAATCTGAAGGACACACAGTTGCAGCAGATCGTGGACAAGACCATTTGTTTTGCGGACAAGGACGAGGATGGCAAGATATCGTTCGATGAGTTCTGCTCGGTGGTGGGCAACACCGATATACACAAGAAAATGGTCGTGGATGTCTAGGGGATATGCGTATATAAGTACATATAATAGACATACTATGTAGGGCATATAGGATCCGGATTCCCAACAGTGTGTGTGTGTGTCTGTACCTTCCGCTCAACCCATTAAGCTTTATATATATATATATAAATATATATTAAATGGATCCTGTGTATGTCTGTCTGTCGTCGGTCTGCGTGCCAAAGGAAAGCAGTTCGTTCACTCGATTCTTACTCGATACCTATCTAGATATAAATATATATATAACCTATATGCACATACCTGACCGATCTCTCATCCTCAGAATGCTATGAATTGTGTCTTATACTCATACGAAACCACCGGCAACGGACCACTATAAAAAATGCATCCCTCTAACCCTGGAAAACCCTCCTTCCTAGGCCTTTTCCTTTTCCTTTTCCCTTTCCCAACCCGACAAAAAGAAAACTCTCCCCCATTCGATAAGTATTTGCTATATATAGGTGACTTAAGATTGACGACGACATCTCGGATATCTCGCTCGCATCATCTCAAGCTAGTTTGTACTGTATCCTAACTCTACGTTCAATTCAAAGTCTAACACTTAAGTTCATCTCTCGACTAAATGTTGTGTATAAGATATGTAAAAACTACAACTACAATTAAAGAATGTTTATCGAAAAACAAAAAGTTGAAAGAAAAGCAATGGGAAATGGGGGAAAACTGGTATGGGTTTCGGCGGCCTCGAACCTTGAACGCACTCGCAGGTCCTTGGACAAAGAACACGTGCGTGTCTCATAGCTAGTCGTCGTCCCAGCTCTTCCTGAGCTACAAAATCCTGAACAAAAAATACAGAATACAGGAAAACCCAAGGAAAGGCCCTCGGTAACAAACCAAAAAAAAAAAAGAGAACCCCGAACCAAACTTTTAGGCTTTGTAGGTCACCGATTTTTCCCCCCATGTCTGTGTGAGGTGTAAATACATGAAAAGAAAATACAACAGGTATTCTTGGTTAGTTAAAGCTTAGCACTTACTTAGCACTCAGAAGTTACCGAACTTGATACTAACTTTCTATTGCCTTAATTGATAGCATTTATTTAATGATGGTTTAACTTTTGCTTATGATTTAATACGATTTTTATATGTAGTATTTGTGTAATTTATTATTCAACATTCATGTTAGTTCATTTCATTTAATTATTTTTACAAGAGAAATGTATTTATAAACAATGTACAAATATTTAAATACTTTTGAAAGGAGCCTGTAATTATTAAAGGATATAAATTTTAAATATTTCCTTTAAATTAGTTTTAATTTAATTGTAGATCTAAAAGTGAATTTAGTTTTAAAAACTCTTTTGAGGTTAGGATATTTTTTGTAGTTTTAGCCAAAAATGGGACATTTTATGGTACTTTTAAGATACTTTCCCTTAAGACTCATAAATAACGGTTTTTTTTTAAGAAATGGCGCCCAACTATGGCTTTGGAAACTTATAATTTAGCTTAAAAATAAATTATTTGATAGGAGATCAATCTGTGTTTTTAAAACCGAGTAAATTAGTGTTATAAAATCATTAAAATTAATTAAATTAACTAATTTATTTTTGAATTTGCCCTTTTTAGGTGACATTTTCTCTTACTGTTTGGAGGAAGCCAGCAAACTAGCTGCCGGGTCCGTGGAGAACTTGTACGGCAACGGAGCCCTTGACCACGGCAGTCACCTGGCGAGGCGAGCAGCGAGGTCTCAAAGGTCCTGCGAGAGTCCTTCGCCGGCACGTGTGTGTGTGCGTGTGTGTGTGTGTGGGTGCGAGAATGCGTGAGTGTGTGTGCTTGGTATCAATAAATTATTATATGCTGTCTGTCGCAAGCTTCGTTCGTTAATCATTTTTTGCCCCTCCCCCTCAAGCTCCTGTAAAGGCATTTCCATTTTGAAAATTAGTAGGGTTAATGCCGGGCCTGGCACCTTCAAACTTCCACTCTTTTTGCCTTTGCCCCTGTGATTCGCCATGAGCCTCCTCCGGTTGACCTTTTTCCGTTGTTCGGCTGCTACTATATATTAATTGGTTTGATTAATGTGCTCCAATTTTCGGATGGTACGTAACTGCGCCGGGCCCCAATAATCGGGGCCTTTCCTTTACCAGTCACCTCTATCATTGTCTTCCTTCTTGTACCAGGGGGGGGGGGGGG